>CAUYON010055326.1:0-89311 GCA_963573935.1 Arctocebus calabarensis
TGGGGTCTTGGTGTGTGCCACACCTTTTGGGGGCAAAACACGATTGTAAGAGGGTCTTTTCCTAACAAATGCAACCAGTGTAACATGGTTTCTTGTACCCTCAATGAATCCCCAACAATAAAAAAAAAAAAAGAAAAGAAATCAAATTTGTTTATGTTCCAACTCAACATCATTATGAAGCAGAGATGTCAGCCTAGCATTTCCTGATGCCCCAATATCCTGAGTAATCTTAATCTTGTTAGATCAATGATGTGAAATTTTGTTAGTTGCCATTTTAATTGATTTAATTGAAATTGATTCAGCATAAATGAACACACAGAAAATTATTAACAGTGACCTCAAGGGTTTCAAGTATCTGCTATGTAAGAGGTGATGTAGCTTTGAGTTATACATTTGAAAATTCACTCTTTCCAAGTTATATCAGAGAAACAAAACTGACATTTAGAACTAAAATCTATTAAGCATTGTTGGGCAAAGTGTATGGAGATTTTGAAAGTCTGTAAGAAGTATTTGTGCTTTCCAGTTCATCCCATTTCTATCATTCAGTTGGTTGTAATTATTCACATTTGCTATAAACTGCCTATGTGGGTGTTGATCCTCATGTTTATGTATCAGGAAATTTGACTTTTCTTTTGTCATTTTTGTCCCTAAGATTCAGACCATTCCACAGACAGGAGAAAGAGATGAAATAATAGAAGAAATATCATTGACCTAAAATTGTGTTATAATTTTTTAAATTAATTCTCTATTGAGACCAGGATATTTCTTTTGTTTCACAAAAAGTTTTACTATAATAATTTTGACTAAAAGGATTTGACATGTATTAAAGCATAAATAAATGGTCTCTAATTTTCTTTCTCTTTTTTAAAGTTTGAGGATTGTTGTCTCTATGGTTCTTCTCTTCCTTTTCCTCTCCCTTTCTCTCCAATTTCTCTTTCCTTTCTTTCCCTTCACCCACCTCTGCCCCCCATCCCATGCCATGTACTCCCTCAGTGAAGATTTGTCTTAGCCCAGGGAAGAGCTATCAGAGATTTATTAATTAAAAACTAGCTTCTGCTGCTTTGTCAGAAACAATCATATGTTTTAGAGCTGATTTTCTGCCTTAATTAAATGTAAATGTCACTCCATCAAATGAATTCATTTATATTTATTTATCCAGTTCTCCAGGCTTGAATTTCATAGTAGGGACTGGGGCTGTCTGCATTCGCTTGCAGAATGAACTGAAAAAATGTCAGTTACATCAGTTTAAAAGATTCATACACGGTTACTCCACCCTGTAAAAAAATTATATAAACAAAGCTGTGATTAACAAATGTGTAAATGGTTGTTTTCTCATATAGATGTTATCCTGGCACATATAGGGATAGATACTTGATTATTTTTCTGCACACACATAACACCTGTGTGTACTAGAGTAGGGAAGTAATACCCATCATTATAGGCCCTCAGGATTTTAAGAATGTGTCAAAGGCCAATATTTTAACCAACTGTGTGTTTTTATTTGCCTCTTCAAAATGCTAATTAGCACTGCAAAGTTTAAATTCTACCCAATCTTTCCCCTCAATATTTTTGAAGGATTACTTATTGAGTATAGTCTATGTATCCAACATTATAATAAGTGCTTAAAGAGATTAAACTCAAACAAATATGCTTATTCACTAATTTAACAACTTTTTTTGAGTACCTACTAGATAATCAGATGAACTATTGAGGGTCAGTGATGAATAATGCAGTCTAAGTCATGCTCTTACAGAGTGTATAGTACCTGGCACATAGTAGGTACTTTGCAAGATGAATGAGCGAATACATAAGCGAATCTTGCAAGAGAAATAGACAGTAAGCTAATAATTATTAACTTATTCATTTCATTAGGTCCTTAAAGAAGAGTATAGGAACTTACGGGGTTGTATAGTAGAAACCAACTACTATACAAGAGTTGGAGAACAGAAGTCAGGGAGAGCATTCCCAATGAAGCAATAGCAATGGCTAAGACATTTTACTATAGTAAATAAAGGAGTTAGCAGGTGTTTGAGGTGATACTAGAGAAATATGCCAAAGCTAGACCATCAGAACACTTTGGGACACATTCAACATTTGTACGTTAATCCTAAAATCTTTAGGATTTTGAGGAGAGAAGTGACATGATCAAGTTTCAATTTAAGATGACAACTCTGTTCAGTGGAGAATATATGATATATTGGGGGGGAGGAAGCTCATGCTATTTTCTGTGCCTATTGTAACAAATCACCAAAAACTTCATGGCTTCAAACAACACAAATTCTTTTATCTTACAGCTCTGGAGGTCAGAAGTCTGAAACAGGTCTCCCTGACCTAAAAACAAGATGTCAACAGCTCTGAGTTCCTTTCAGACTCTGAAGGAGAATCCATTTTGTTCTCCCCAAATTCTTGAGGCCACCCATATTCTTTCGGTAGTGGCTCCCTTCTCCATCTTCAAAGCTAACAAGGTCAGGCCAGCTCCTTTTCAGGCTGCCATCTCTCTGGTTCTCCCTCTTCTACCTCCATAAGGACACTGTACATGAATACACTGGACCCACCTGAATAACCCAGGCTAATCTCCCCATCTCTAGATCAGCAGCCTTAATTCCTTCTGCAACCTTGATTTCCCCCTTGCCACATAACCTAACATATGCCCAGGATGTGGAGATTAGAAATGGGCACTGATGCCCACCTGGCATGCGTAGACTTCGATTTAGACTTTCTGCTTATCTCACAACCTCAGATGTGAACTTAATCATCTACCCTTTATGGCAGGATCCCTGTGGTACACAAAGCAGTTCCCCAATACACACACTGCCATTTTTCCTCCTGCAGAACAAGTAAGTAAACTCACTTTTGGAAACCTATGGAAACCTGTTCTATTTTTTTTTTTTTTTAATATAGCTACTTTAGAGATAGAGCTGGGGTTAAAGGACTGCAAAGATGAGCTTCCAACAACTTAAGGAATTACTCCATAAAAGTGGTCCAATCTCCTTTAATCACCCTTTTGTTCTCTTCTCTGTTTAACAATAGAGCGAAAGTTATGATGGCTTGACAGTTTCCTCCATGAGAGGCAGCTGTACTGGGAGTCCGGGGTCTCCTGGGTTAACCAGGCCTTGACTTCAGGAGCTGCCACAACTTTTGTTTCCTCATCCTTAAAATAGCTCCTGGTAGACACTAAGTGCTACAACAGTGAAGATAATTGAAATCATTCTTATTAAGTCTCCGGGGAGCCCATCCTATTCAAGCCCTGAACTGAAAAGCAAAGGTTGAGAATGAATTGAAGGCTTTGACTGGCTGAAATCCCAGCGCCAAGGGAGAGTGGAAAAGGTGATCAGGTGTCTCCTGAGCAGGGTAGGAAAATAGCTTTAACCCAGGAACTTCATCTCAGCCCTACCACGGCAGCTAGAGAGTATTCAAGTGGATAAACATTTGTTAAACACTTACATGGTACATTCTTACTTGGCCCAAAACAGCTACTGCCTCCAAGGATCCTTCAGCCCAAAGAGTATTTCAAAAACTTAGACCTTGAACTTCTCTGAGTTTTATCAGAATTGGTCCATAGACCCAGGATACTTAGCTGCACATGTGGCCACAGTGAATAGCAACATCAGCAATAATCACTGTCATTTGTTGGGTGTTTATTATGTATCAGCACAGCCCCAAGTACTCTATTTGTGATATTATCTTATCCTTACAGCAATTCCACAAGACAGGAGCTATTATTATTCCTATCCTATTGATCAATAAACTGAAGCACAGAGAAGTTAAGTGATTTGAACCAGGTCACACAGTCTAAGAAATTGAAATCCAGGCTCTCTCCAAGAGCGTGATGCTGGTAGATGCCACACTACAGTTGTTGCTATAACTCTGGACACACTAGTAATGTCATGTTTCATCATTGCTCTGTGCCGAGTACTAGCGTTACAGATGGGAACACAGAACAAATGGGCCCTGTCCTGTCTGGTTCAGGAAACTGGTGAGAGATTATGTTAGTTTTCCAGGGCTGCTATAACAAAGTACCACAGACTGGGTGAGTTAAACAACGGAAGTTTATTTTCTCACTGTCCTGGCAGTTAGAAGTCCAAGGTCAAGATGTCAGCAGGCCTCTCTCCCTGGCGTGTAGATGGCTAACATCTCCCTCTATCTTCACATGGTTGTCATTCTGTGTGTTGTCTGTTTCCTAAACTCTTCTTCTAAGGGCGCCAGTCATATTGCATTAGAGCCCACCCTAATGAATTTATTTTAACTTAATTATCTCTTTAAATACTCTATTTCCAAATACAGTTACATTTTAAGGTACTAGGGTTAAGACTGCAACATATGAATTTGAGGAAGAGGGAATAATGCACGTATGTGTGTGTTTTATATATACACACATGTAAAATTTAATGTCATACCCTACATCACTGATCCATTGCAACTACTTTCTTTTTTGTTTGTTTGTTTGTTTGAAGACGGGTCTTTGTTGCCTGGGCTCAAGTGCATTGGCATCATAACTCAGGGCAACCTCAAACTCCTGGCCCAACCTCCTAAGTAACTAGGACTTCAGGCAAGTACCACCATGCCTACCTCATTTTTCTGTTTTTGTCAAGAGAGATGGGATCTTGCTCTGTTGCCCAGGCCGGTCTTAAACTCCTGGTTTCAATTGATCTTCCTACCTAGGTCACCCAAAGTGCTAGGATTATAAGCATGAGCCACTATGCTCAATCAGATAACTAATTTTTTCCTAAGTATTTATTTTAAAATTTTGTTTTATGTCTACAACTGGCCAGGACAGTATGTGTCAACATACTTTCAATTCTATGAATATAACTACCCTCACTCATCCAGTGAGTTGGCACAATATACTGTCAACCACTGAGAATCTATACACTGATGTAAACATGCTCATCCATTTAGCAATCTTTCTCAATAGTCTAAGTTCAATGTACTCCCTCATATATTTTTCTGCTTTGGCCTCTCTCCCTACCATTTATTTTGTCATCTGTTGACTAGGCTTGACTCATCATGGCAGAAAGAAAAGGCACGCAAGGGATATTGCTGCAACAAAGAAACAATATACATATCTATCTATATAATCATGGGATGTTAAAATTCAAATTTTAGACTCAAATTGGCTTTTAAGGTAATGGCCAAAGAAGCAGAAGATACTGATAAGTAGGAAATTAGGAATGATCTGGACTTTATAAAAATCAACATGAATGTCAGTACTGTCTGAAATTGGCCACTGGTTGCTGGAAAAACATGCAGTGAAAGATATGTTAGACTTAAGGGATTTGAAGCAGTGCTTGGCATTGTCGAACACAGGGGAGGTTTTTCTATCTGAGCTATGGTGCTCAGTTCCCTAACGTTGTTCAATTGCTACATCCCTGGTTGAGATCCTGCCCACAGGAACTGTGTAAAACATACATTGTCTTCTAAGCAATGAAAGAAAAATATAAGGATCAAGGAGAGGCTGGGGAGTAATCGTAACGTGCAAGCGGTAGTAAGGAGAAAGGGACCTAGTGAAGAAAGAACAGGGGAGGTGAAATAGCACTTGCCCAGCTCTGAGGCCCAAGAATTCAGCGTTTTCTAGGAATTGAGCAAAGGCCACTGGTTGGACCACAGGGCCCAAGGGAGAGTGGTGTGGCTGGGACACAGGCAGAGGCCAGATCCTTTAGGGTCTCAAGGCTACATTAAAGATTTAAAATAGAATCTCAAGAAGTGCAGTGAGAAGCCATTAGGAAAATTTTTCAAATTTATCATTTTATTTTTAAATGATGAATAATTATGTATATTTATGGAGTACAATGTGATGTTGTATTACAGGCATCCATTATGGAATGATTAAATCTGTCTAATTAACATCTCTATCACCTCACACGCTAATTGTTTCTTCATGATGAGAACATTTCAAATCTATTCTTTTAGCAAACATACATTGTTATTAACTATAGTTACCATGCTGTGCAATAGATCTCTGCAACTTTTTTTCCTTCTAACACAAGCTATGTCCTTTGACTAATGTCTCCTCTCTCGATTTTGAGTAGGGGAGGGATCTCATGTATGTTTTTAAAAGATTTTGCAGGCAGCTGTGTGGAAAATGGATTGAAGGAGGGTAGGAATAATGCTGTGGGGCCAGAAAGTCCAAGTTTGCAGAAATGCAGGTGAGAACAGGTGATGGTTAGAACTCAGGGCAGGATCTCAACAGCTGAATGAGGATGGACCTGTTTGCAGGCAGAATCAGCAGGCTGTGGTGCCACGGCTGGGTGTGCAAAGGGAGGGAGAGAGTCATGACTGAGTCCAGAAGCCCGGCCTGCGCTGTCACAGAGGCACCTGTGCTGAGGACGAGCCTAGAAGGAGTAGCATGAGACCAAGGCTTGGCCTGTGACAGGTGAAGTTTGAGGTCCCTTTGAAAGCAATTCAGTGTCTGAGGAGTCTGTACTGAAAATATAAACTTGGGAATCATCAGAATATCTGTGTCCAGTATGGCACAGGGCTGGCTCAGTCACTTGACCACTCAGCCTCCCTGCCCTTGCCTCACATTAGCTTTTGTTTTTGTCAAGTAAGTGACAGAAGTGCAGGCTCCAAGCATCCTGTATGTAGCATCATTCCCTAAACCGTGGTTCAGCATTTGTGCACATCACAGGTCTCTTCTGATGAAATTCTTTTGATGAATTCTTTTCTGATACTCATTTGAACAGATACTGGGCTGAGGAAGAGAGATCGCAGACCACCATTGCAGGGCCACGCAAAGCTCTACGCCAGCCCCCTAGCCCCAGCATCACTTTCATCAGCATGGGAATAAAGTACCGCACAGCACTCAAAGCACAGTCTTTGGAGTCAGAAATCTAAGCGGAGGCCCTCTCTACCTAGATAACCTTAGGCAAAAATGACGCATCCTCTCTGAAAGTTCAGTTTTCTCTACTGTAAAATGAGAACGAAAATACCTAGCTCACAGAATTACTGTGAAGATTAAGAGAGATTTTTGCAAAGTTATTATTAGCACAGTTCTTAATAAATGGTAGATAGTAAATGGATCTACCTCTAAGAACGCATTCTTTCCAGAGATTAGTGTAAGGATGAAATATGTATTTTATAAGGCTATTCCAATAAATCAAACACTGAATTTTTAGTAAAATTCTGCAATCCTCTCAAGCCAGCAAGATGATAGAGGGCATTATATAGGAGATATAACTTTATTGCTTTCATTAAATTGCTTCAGACACAGGCCAGTTTTGTTTTTTTTTCAACCAGAATAATAGTCAAAGGTGTGTCAATATCTAAAGATAGTTTTTCATTGTTTGGAAACAAGTCTAGAGAATGGCATAGAAGCTTTTATATAGAACTATGCATTTGAGTTTTATTGATGATGAAATGTGCTTAGAATATGTAACTTATTAAAGAACTACTCCTAGTATTTTAGGAAGGTTCTTTCCAAATACATAGGAAGGACATTTTATAGGATACAGACATTTTACCGGTATTATTGTGAGATTAGAAGAATCCCCACCATCATAGCTTTCAAATGGCCTAGTCTATACCCTTGCTGTATAAACCCTTGCTTCCATTAGGAATAGTCCCTTATTTTTTAATGTTTCACTAAGAAATATTCATGGTTACTACTCAAGTCAGCAAGTACTTTTAGTGGGTATCTCCTATGTGCCCTTCACTGTTTGAACTCAAACACAGGGCAAACTGCTTGTTATCTCAACTCTGCAAATGGGACTTACCTAGAGAACGATATAAGAATATTTATGATTTTTATACTCATTTGGTTCATATATAACTGGTACTCTAGAACCTCTGTCCAATAGAATTTCTGAAAAGATAGCAATGGGCTAGATCTACACTGTCCAGTATAGCAGCCACTAGTCACAGGTGGCCTGTTGAGTACTTAAATCATGGTTGGTGACACTGCGGGACTAACTTTATAATCTGCCTTCAATGAATTTAAATTTAAATAACCACACCTGTGGCTACCAGCAACCATATTGAACAGCACAGCTGCAGTAATTGTGAGAAGGGATAGTTGTAGCCATCAAGGATTCAGGAAGGTAGGAGGGCTTCAGCTTGAGCTTAGCAGTGAGGACACTGCAGGCCAGCTCCGTCTGGGGTCGTATAATAGCATGAGCAAATGGTGGGAGGTAGTGGGAAGTACATGGTTCGTGGAAATTATGAAGGGAAGGAAATTGAGGGAAATAAGGTGAGAGACTTTCTGGAAAACATTAGGAAAGAAGATTCTGGAATCTACATCATTCCTGTCTTTTGTAAGTTTATTAGTATTTTTACCAGCATTAAGTCTCTCAATATTTGAAATAGGGGTTGCATGGTGTTGACTTTGTACTTTTTCTAAACAAATGATCTCTACAAAGTTGCCTCATGGAATGTACAAGTTGTTCAATGAAATTTTCAGTACCATTCGGATGAGAATCTAAAGAGAGTTTAAAGAAGTGAGTACTTAGCAGAGGTTAAGGAAACTCACAAGAGTTGTTGAGTCAACCAGAAACTGGCAACAGCAGAAGCTGGAGAAGGGGCAGAGTGAGATAGTGTTTTAAAGAAGCCTGGAAAGAAGGTTCAGAGGACCCAGTAGGATGGCAGGGGGAGAGGCTAGTCTCACCTCCCACCTCTGCCTCCCACTGACTCCTCTCACTGATTGAATGCAGCCAGAGCTAGAGAGCAAGGGGTGACCAGCAGCACAGCTCACAGGGGTCACCTCATGGCACAGAGCTGGACAGAGGAAGTGAGAATGGGATGTGGAGAGAGACAGGGAAAGAAGATGGAAGTAAATGATATTCTTTTTTTAATGTTTAAAAATATAGTGTCTTGGTTTGGGCTGCTATAATGAAAATATTATTGACTAGGTGACTTAACTAACGAAAGTTTATTTCTCATAACTCTGAGAAGTGCAAGCCCAAGGTGCTGGCAGAGTTGGTGCCTGGTGAGGGCTCCCTTTCTGGTTTGGGGTCAGTTGTCTTTTTGCTATATACTCACATGAAGAAGAAGGGGAGGAATCTCTCTCCAGTGTCTTCTTACCGGGCCACTAATCCCATCATGAGGGCTCTACCCTTATGACTTAATTACCTCCCAAAGGTCCCAACTCCAAATACCAGCACATTGGGGATGAAGGTTTCAACTTATAAATTCTGGGGGAAATGCAAACATTCGGTCCATAGCACACAGTAAAACTGAAAACATTTAAATATCTAATCTGTTGGTTAAATTATGGCCAAATCATACAATAATGGAATGTAAAGGAATCTTAAAACTACAGGTAGTGACATTAGAAAATTCTCACTAGGTATTAAGTGAAAAATATGTGGGAACACCATATTCAGGAAGATCAAAATATTCATAATAGTGCTTATGCAATAAAACATATGTTTATATATTCTCACACACATACAAAAAATACTAGAGTGAAATACAGCAACATTTTAACAGTGGTATCTCTGAATGGTGGTTTAGGAGGCTTTTTATTTTCTTTTTCATATGCCCCTGGGATTTCCAAATTTTCGAAAGCAGCATAATTACTATATTTTTATGATCTGGAACAACGTGTTGTTTTTTATATGCCTGCAGGGCTAGATTGAGTGTAGACAGGTATATAGCTAAGTTCCTTTCCATCCATCACACCTGGCTCCACAGTTAGCTTAAGGCTCATTGTGTACCCATTTCTTCAGTGACCAGCCACCTTAGCTGCATTCTTTAGTGCATTAAAAATTGGGCAAGTCAGTAAAATGCTCTTCTTTTAAAATATTCCACTGAGAAACCCTGAGGTCCCAGAGAATGGCCTGATTTCCTATTGATCTTTTTATTGCCTCAATTATTTCCTCAAACACGGTTAGTTAATTCAAATCCCCATCACCCACCTTTCCCCATTGTCTATTGCACTTGGTCTCTGTTAAATATGAATCTTTGGTGGCACTTCCATTACTAAATTGACAGTTGCATAATGCTTTATTGGCTTCTGTGAGAATGGAACATATTTCTTAGGAACCATGGAGACGGTAGCCATTTTTTCTTCTTCTGAACCACCTAAGCATAGCTAGTTTTGTGTGCTCTTGTCATTTTAATCTTGAAAACAACAATCTGTCTGTTTCATTGTTTTCTTCTTTCTTAATAGAAAGCGTTTTCCCTTACTGTCTTACTGGATCTATAATCATCTGACCATGATGGACTCTTGTAAATGGAATTATCTCCAGTGATTTGATGACTTCTCATATTACTTATCATTTCAGTAAATCCATTCCCTCTTCCTGGCTTGCTTTTTAACCTCCAGCTGCTACCCAATTATTAGTTCTTGGATGGCTGCTTCTGCAGCATTACTGTGGTACTTGCTTGTCATAGTTATTAATAATACTAAGCAGTCTGTAAATGTGCACAGTGTTAAATGCATATAAAAATTAGTGTTGATAACCCTAATTGTAATCATAGTTTTGGCATTTGTGGGATGTTTGTGGTTACAAGGAGCAAAAATCAACTCGAGGTGAGTTCAGCAAAACCACGACCTTGTGGGTGGGGTGGTCCTAACACACATATAGAAGGAGTCTTTGACAGGGCTTCAGGACAAAGAGGCAGCAAGACCTCCATAAGAGTTAGAGCTATGCACTGGAAAACCAACACAAATCCAAACAGTAGTCCCACTCTCTTTTTCTCTTATTATTGCTTTTCTCTCTACTTCCTTTTTCATTCTTTTGACACACTTTCTCTGCAAGTCAATTCCCAGAATGACAGAAGATGACTTCCCACTCCTTTACAGTTGACAGGCTATAGTTGGAGCCCGCCAAACTCTCATATTCTCTTTTAATTTCTCAACTTTCTGCTCTTAATTATATTCCGCTCCTCCTCCTCTCTATTCCAAATTCCCTGGGCAAGAACTCTAATTGACCTGGCTTTGATCCAAGGAGCCACAGCCAGAGGCAGAGATGTGTGTCTCTCACTGCCTGGAGACATCCTCTGTGCCCTGTGGTCATTGTGAGATAGTCAGACCCCTTCTGAGAGATGTGGACCATAGTTACTACACGGTTGATGCCATCATTGTTCTTAATAGTTTACAGAGATATGAGTTTACCAAATTTAGTGTCTGGGGTTTTTCTTTGTTTTTTTCTTTTTGGCATTAACATTTAAAGAAAGAAGCATATTGCTCATAAATATGAAGCCATGGAAAAAGTAAATTTTGAAGACTATGTATACTTCCGGGCAAGAAAGAGCAGTTTTCTTATATTCTTGACTATAGAGATTGTCACAGAGATATTTCAGGGAGTTGATGAAGTGTGATAAAAGGAACTGAAGTAAAATATCAGAACTAGGAATGACACAGAGGTAAAACAGAAAAGGACTAGCTTGTCAGGGTGGTCTTCCTTGGTGGTGGTTTCCCATCATGCCCATGACTGCTTGGGTACCACCCTTATTAGTAATCTATTGTGCTGTGGTCCAGACACCACCCTACAAATAATTTTATGAAACTTGCATCCTAGAGGGAGGAGAGAGGGGTCTCAGTATGTGACACATCTTGTACCCTCAATGAATCCCCAACAATAAAAAAAAAAGAAACTTACATTCTAGAAATAAGATCTGTTTTGTAGCAGCTAAAATATACTTAGTTTTTCTGTGTAGGTCTTATTGCTATGGATTCCCAAATAAAGACATGTATATATGCATTTAATAGACAGTTGTCAAAGGCCACTAATCCTCAGGCCAATCATAGGCACTATGGTTATACAATGCACCTATAAGTGAGTGTTAGTATTAATATTAATTAAGCTCTGTGGTAGGTACTTGGGTAAGCACTTCACATTCTTTAACTCATTATTCTCATAACATACATCATGAAGTAGGTTCTTCGTAATAATCCCCACTGTATAGGGAAGAAATAAAAGTGCTGAGAAACTGAAATAACACAGTCAATGTCACACAATTAGGGGTGAGAGGGCCTGGAGTTTGACCCCAAATCTGTCTGACCATAAAACCATTGGTTATATTTATTTAGTTAGCATCACTCTTAGGTTAGCATTGACATCACCAGAGTGTGGTTAAACCACAGTAAGCCACAGCATGACATGGTGAATGCTTCGTCTCTTCCAGATGGTTCCTTTCTTCTCAGGGTCTCCTTGACCTGTAACGTAAAAGGAGTGAAGGGTCTGCCTACCAGGTCATTGCGTGGAGTGGTAGAGCTGATACAGGTGAAGCTCAGAGCCTGGAATGCAGTAGGGGTCTTGGCTCTCATCATTATCTCTTACTATTATCCATCCAGTGCTCTGTACTGTGAGAATTGGTGCTGGAGAGTCAGCTGTGATTCAGGGAGGAAACAGGCTTTGGTACATCTGGTATTTCAGGTGAGGAGGCAAATGTTGCACATTTAATGCATCTGGGAACAAAGCCCCTTCATTCATTCATCACACATTTATGGAACACATGCTGTGCAAAGCACTGAGCTCAATGTTAGGAGTGGATAGGCAGAAAGCTATGAGAGTATATGAAATGTTCTAGATTCTGATGTCAAAAAACAGAAGAAACCTGGGAAAAGAGCCATAAGGAAATATCTGTGGCAACGATTGTGGATATGACAAACCTAGGATTGTCTCAAGGAGATATAGCAAACAAATTTCTTCACCAAGCCCGTTCAAAATCAAAATTCTTTATTCAAGCAACTTATAGCCCTGTGCCCAAGGAAGCCCCCACACACACTTTTTACACCCACCTGTATCTGTCTATACGTTACAAAATACATCACTGTCCATCGTTTTCCAGAATGACACTGCCAACTCCTCCTATATCTAGATGAAAGATTATTCACTTCTATAGAACATTCCTCAACTGAAAATGGCTTGAGAAGGGATAAAGAAAAAGTGTTAAGTCATATTAAAAATTGGCCTATTCCTAGTGGCAGTTTGTCTTTTTTCAATTTGGCATCTTTCCCTATCCTTTTTTCTGCCACAAGGATCTGTATGAGTTTTGATTCAGAGGGGATTTTTTGTGTGTGTGAGATACCTTTTTTCAAGCATATGGATGGAATTGCCAGATTTAATTGAAGGCTGGTAAGAGTCCTGCTCTATTTCCAGTCAAAAGCGGATCACTTCTATTCTTGGCTTTGGTCCTAGACTCCCAGGAAATTAATGATGCCTCTTGGCCTGTGACAGTTGGTGTTTACTCCCTAGAGTTGGCCTCTCGCTTTAACTAGCCTAGGGTGTCAGGACTTCTAGAACCTAAAGCCAGTTTCACCGCAGGCTGTTCTGGTACCCTCAGGCCACCCTTATCTGATCAACCCATCTCATCGTCTCTGAAGTCACCAGGATGTTGTTTGTGCTTTCCTGTGATTCATGGCATTAGAAAAGAATCAAAACTGGGTATTGATTTTGGAACTTTTAAAAAAAATCAGTAAGTACATTTGTAGCACTTACTGTGTGCTACACTAAGCACTATTCTCATATTACAGGTAAGAATACTGAGGCACACTAAGGTTAACAAAAAAAAAAACTTGCCATACAGCTGATCACTGGCAAAGCTGCAAAACTAACTCAGGCAGTCAAATTCAGAGTCTGCACTCTGAACCCCCTGACTGCACTGCTTTGCTATGCTTAGCGGTCACCTTGTTCAACCTCTTATTTTGTTAAATGAATTATTTCATCAAAAGCTCTTAACACAAAGTAAGAGCTGGGTAAGTGCTAACTGTTATTATTAGTGTGTTTAATGATGGTGGAAGCTGAGGACAGAGAAGAGATGGAAGTTCATACATTTAGTCCAGGATTTTTTAAATTCCGTAGAATACTATTATCAACAGGATGTTAAAAGTATTTTATTTTTTAAAAAATGAATATGGTCAAACTGGTTTAGAAAATATCTATTTGAAACACACTCTTTTTTTTAAAAGAAGTATGGAGAATCCTCAAAGAACTCAAAATAGACCTGCAATTTGATCCCTCAATCCTGTTGCTAGGCATTGACCTAGAGGGAAAAAAAAAATCATCTTACCATAAGGGCATTGGCACTAGAATGTTTATCACAGCTCAATTCACAATTGCCAAGATGGGGAAACAACTCAAGTGCCCATCAACCCATGAATGGATTAATAAACTGTGCCATATGTATACCATGGAATATTACTGAGTCATAAAAAAGATTGAGACTTTATATTTTTTGTATTTACCTGGAGTTGAAACACAATCTTTTTAGTAAAATATCATAAGAATGGAGAAAGAAGTATCCAATGTACTCAATACTAATATGAAGCCAGTAGACAAACTAATTCATGTCCACACAAGAGAAAAACTCCAAGTGGGGGTGAGAGGAGATGGGGAAATGGGGAGAGGAGGGAGGAGAGAGAGGCAGGAGGGAGAGGGACTGGTCAGCTTCCACCTAACAGGCACAATATAAAGGTACATGGCACACCTCCTGGGTGTGGGACACAGCTCTGACAGGGGTTGTAACTTAATTGTTTATACTCTTGTATTAATCTGAAATTAAAATAAAATGCAAAAAATAGCCTTTTATACAGTATTACTTTATAAGGAAAGGCACTAATAAGCATTATTACAAATCTTCAATAGGTGGCCATGGGGTTTTCCAGCCTTTCCCCCACTTTGTGTGCTTAGCAGTTCATCGCGGAGAAAAAGGTTAACAGAGCAGGCCTGAGATTGCTTTCCTGAGAAGGTCCTGATTGCAAGGTTGATCCTTGCTGGGATGCATCTGGAAATGGTTTTAGGAGGGTTCCCACCAGTCCACGGCCATAGTGGCTCGCAATGCCCACATTCTACATATAAACAATGACATCTATAGTAAATACCTGCTTTCATTCTGGGAGCCTGGAATTTTGGTACATACTAGGCAGATGATCTCAAAACAACCTTGGGGACTGAGTCTGTAATGAGCTTCCTGGTAGACCTTTCAGGAGTGTGGTCATGACTCCTTAGTGGAGGGACATGGTATGCCCTGTTTGATTCCACTGGGAGGGGCCTCCTGGAGGCTACACCCACTTTCCTCTGGGCTCTGCCCTGTATGTCTTTTCCCTGTGCTGCAAGAAGTCTTAGCCCTGAGTACAGTGGAACACCCAGTCCTATCAGTCCATCTAATGAATCACAGAACCCAGCAGTGCTCTTAAGGTCTCCTGTCACACCTTCCCTCACCTTCAAACATCTCACAGGTCATTGAGTTTTTTCAGGATACAGTGTGGGCCATAATGGGCTGATCAACGCCACAAGTTAGAGGCAGAGGTCACCTACATTACTATTCTGGGCTTTTGGTGGAAAAGGTTAGGGTTTTTAATGTGTGGGGGTCTTTCCCAAGTAGCAGTTCCTTCCTGGCGGGAATACTAGATCACATATATACTTGAGAGAGCAACGCCGACTGGTGTGCACTGTCCTTACCCTTTTGGAATTGAGTGGGAAGGAAAAGGATGGAACCAGTAACCTCAAGCTATAACCATCCTATATGTTCTTCTACTTTTAGACTTAGCTCTCTGTAGTGCAGATCAAAATTATTTACGTAAATTCATACTAGTGTTTATATGAAATGTATGAAAATTATATTTTATGAAATGTTTTTAGTGTCTGTAATCAGAAACCCCCATGGAAAGGACAATCCAGCATCTTGAGGCTCCTGTCCATGCCTGAGCTATCCCTCAGTAAATATGATTTCCCTGAGTTCAGTTTATAGAATAAACAGAGGCACCAAGGGGCTTCTGAGAGTAGGTGGGCCACTGTGGCACATGAAAAGCCAAGTGGAGAGGGTTACTGGCCCTACTGTTCACTCCTCCAAGCACCTTTCCTGGTGCTATTGTTCCTCCACATTTTTCACAGCTGCCTTATCTTCCGCCACCAGAAGTTTTATTTGCACATCCTGTACCTTGAGTGGAGGGCCGTGTTTCCTGTGATCCAGGCTGCTCCAGTGTACTGCCTGCATTGTATGTGTGGACCAGCCCATCCTGATCTCCTTTGACCTTGTTCTCACTGACCTTGCTGACCTATTTCCAAGCAGTCTGAACCAAGAACCCACCAGTCATTAGCTGGTGTAACTGGCCCCTTGCCATGACAACCAGTTGGCCCAATAGTTCTCAAAGCAGTCTGTCCTCCTCACTGTCTCACCCCTCATGTTGATGCTGTGCCAATCCTCCACTTACACCCTTCTTGTACCACTTTCCAAGTCCCAGCTCAGGTTTCACCCTTTCCTCCAACAAGCTAGACTTCTCCACTATCCCCTACAGACTTCCCTGGACTTTGAATTCCCATGAATATCTCTATTGGTAGGTAGGATACACCTTAGCCCTTATTATTATCTTATTTGCTTATACTGTGACGTGTCACTTAACAGTGAGGATACATTCTAAGAAATGCATCATTAGGTAATTTTGCCTTTGTATAAACATCACAGAGTGTACACAAACCCAGATGGCACAGCCTACTGCACATCTGAGCTTTATGGTGTAGCCTGTCGCTCCTGGGCTACAAATCTCTACAACATGTTACTCTACTGAACACTATAGGCAATTGTAGCATGATGGTAAGTATTTGGGTTTCTAAAAATATCTAAACATACAAATGATACAGTAAAAAAATGTTTTTAACGATTAAAAAAAAAAAAAAAAAAGCACACCTGAATAGGACACTTACCATGAATGGAGCCCAGGAATGGGTCACTGGGGGAGTGGTGAGAGAATGTGAAAGTCCTGGACGTTACCGAGCAATACTATAGACTTTATAAACACTGTGCACTTAGGCTGCACTAAATTTAGAAGAACAAATAATTGCAGTACAATGTTATGATGGCTACATCATCACTGGGTAATAGGAATTTTTCAGTTCCAATGTAATCTTATGGGACTACCTTGGTAAATGTGGTCCATAGTTGGCTGATCCATCACTCTGCAGCATGTGACTGCACAGCCACCATGCAGGGCTTGAGCTCCTGCTGAGAGGCAGTCATTGAACTAGAAAATGAGAATACAAAAGAGAATGAGGCAAAGTCCTTATCCTCAAGGAGTTTGCTGTCCAGTTCCTCTGGGACATACCATGTCTTACTATTCATTGTCACATGTTAGTGCTATTCTTCTTACACCTCTTGTGCTTTTTGTGTTTCCCGAGTGATGAATGATCAATAGTAAATAATGGGTAAGAACTCAGGAAGAGACCCAGTTCGTCCCCAACTTCAGCAGTTTATTAGCCATGTTAGCCACCATTTCCTCATGTGTAAACTGGGAATATCCTATCTGCCTCTTACAATGTTGGGAGGACTGACTTAGATAATGTTTATAATGTGTACAACACTGGGCCAAGCACATACTGGTCACATAAGTAAATGGTAGCTATAATTCTCACTAAGCTGGTTTATGACACAAGAGCTTGTGGTATTTTTTCCCTGGAACTTTGGACTCAAAGCAGACTGGGAGATTTTTTCTGGTGGGCAAGGACCCAGCATTGTACATTCACCCTTCCAAATTAGATCCAAATTGAGCAGCATGGGAGGAGCTAAAACAGTGCAACAGTGAGTCAGAAGTCAGCAATGCGTGTGAAGACCTGCAGGGCTTCCTCTGCATAAGGATGTGGATTTCCATATCCATTTTTGGCTTGAAGGTTGCTCTCTCTATCTTGTTTCATTTCCTGGCAGCCACTGGAGGCAGAAGGAAAGGATTTCCACGTAATGACCACATATCTGCCAGGTACCATATATACATATGTCCTCAATCTAATTTTTTTTTTTTTTTTGAGACAATCTCAGTTGCCCTGGGAAGAGTGTCATGGGGTCATTTTAGCTCATAGCAGCCTTAAAACTCTCGGCATCAAGGGATCTTCCTGCCTCAGCCTTCTGAGGGACTACAGGCACCTGCCATTAACACCCAGCTAGTTTTTCCATTTTGGGTAGAGATGGGGTTTCCCTCTTGCTCTGGCTGGTCTCAAACTCCAGAGCTCAAGCAATCCACCTGCCTCTGCCTCCCAGAGTGCTAATATTACAGGCATGAGCCACCAGGCCTGGCCATATTCTCAGTCTTTATAACATCCCTGCCAGGAAGGTGTTCTTATTCCCACTTTACAGATCAGAAAGCCAAGACTTAAAGAGGTTAAGCAACTTGTCCGAATGGGCATGGTTAACCCAGTGCAGATCCAAAACCTTTGCCCTTTACTCAAATACCTTCGGTAAATTAAACCTGTGCAAGTCATGGCCTAGTCTGGCCTCATCTGTTTACACTTCCCCCTCTAAGCAACCCACCTCCACTCAGCCCAAGGAGTCTATGGTAGAGATAGAAACTTCACAGCAAGGCTGCAACTCCATTGTGCTGACACCCCTCTCCAGGGGCAGGACCAGGTGATGCCAGTGAGGTGTCCAGCACACAGTAGAAGGAGGTGCTCACTCTCAAGTACACACATGTACAGACCCACAGTTCTGCTCACCCTCCACCCCAGCCCTGCCCCTGCTGATGTCCTAGACCGTGGATGCTGGGCTTCTTTCAGGCAGTGACATCACTATGACAACTAGGACAGGGCTGAGACTGGATGGCAGTGTTCCTGCATGTCTAAGGCTGCATGTTGTCATTTCTGTGTAGCTGCTGCATCCAAAATTATTTCCCCCTTTCTAAAACTGTCTTTCGTGATTTTCCCCCACCTGATTTTTCTTGTAAAACCATAATAAAACAAGAAGAGAAAGAGACCTCAGATTATCTTCCACCAATGTTAGAAAACTGGCTTCAATGCGTTTACTCATTCTAGTCTACTGGAAGTGCCTAAGTAGAGAGAACTATGAGGTAGTGCACTGGGTGAGCAGGACCTACCCAGGCATCGGCTGTGGGGAGTTTCACTTGCTATTGTTGCGGGCCAGGCCACCTCTTCCCCCAACTCTTCAGGCCGTGAGAAAGAAAATGACTTCCCTGAGCTCACTTAGAGGACTGCTACAGAATTTGAGCAAGAAAACAATATTCTCCTCCCAGCACATTTTCCACACTGAGTCAGGGAAATGAAGCCCACCACATCTGTTCTTCTCTTGAGTCTCTTACCATCACCACCACCAACTCATAAAGGGCAACACTGTCCATGTAATTGAATATCAGTGAGGTAGTTTGTGGACCACCTAAATCAGAAACATCTAGAGCAGCGGTTCTCAACCTGTGGGTTGTGACCCACAGGAACTACATTAAAGGGCCGTTTGAAGTAGGAAGGTAAGAACCACTGATCTAGAGTATTAATTTAAAATGCAGATTCTTGGGACATTTCTTGTTCTTCTGAGCCAGAAACTGGTTTTGTCACTTGAGTTTGAGAACTGCTAATCAGGATTTGGGGCTATTTATATGGGTGACTTTCTTGTTCCGTTTCCAGGCTGCCTTTTGTTTTTCTTTCCTTTGGGGCATTTAGACACCACCTCCATCATTGTTTTATATTTCTAGTTCTCAAAGTCAATAAGAAATGAAAAACACTAAACTTTGATTTGGCAAGGACAGAAATGGAGAGGGAAATTCTCACAGTAGTAGACATTCAGTTTTCTCCTGTGGTTCATGGTAGAGTTGTGTAGAAAGAGCTCTCGTCTGCTACTAATGTATTCTCAATAAAAATTTCTTGTCAAAGATGATGAAATGCTCTTAAGATTTTCTTTCTGAGTTGCAGGCAAAATATTTCCTAATACGTGTCAGTATTTTCTTAATACTCCTTTATAAGAATCTGGCTTAGTGGTGGAAGCAGAGGGAACCTACAGGTGAGCAGAGGCAGTTTCTCCAAATGAGTGTGTCTGGCACACATTTGAATTAGTCACCAACATTTAAAAGCCAGGAGATTTAGACATTTTAAAGTATACATTTTCATCTTCTATTTAAAAAAATCCAACATATTGTCACAGGGAGTCTTTTAAGTCGTTTGTGTCCTCCCCACAACCACCACCGCAAACACATGATGAAACACTAATCCCAGTGCGAAGGTATTTAGAGGTCGGGTTTTGGAGAGGTGATTAGGTCCTGAAGGTAAAGCCTTGTGAATGAGATTAGGGTCCTTAAACAAGGGACTACAGGCCTGCTGAGGTGGCTCACACGTATAATCCTAGTGCTCTGAAAGGTTGAGACAGGCCAATTGCTTGAGACCAGCAGTTCAAGACCAGCCTCACCAAGAACATGACCCTGTCTCTCATAAAAATATGAAAACTAGATGGGCATTGTGGCAGGCATCTGTATTCCCATCCACTTGGGAGGCTGAGGCAAGAGGATCCCTTAATCCCAAGAGTTTGAGATTGCTATGACATGTGATGTCATCACAGCACTCTACCTAGGGCAATAGAGTAAGACTGTCTTAAAAAAAAAAGAGAGAGAGAGAGAAAAGGGTCCCCCAAAGAGCTCTCTCACTCTCTTTCCACCATGGCAGCATATAATGAGGAATGCAGCCTAGAAGACAGCCCTCACCATAACTCAACCATGCTGGCACCCTGACCTTGGGTTTACAGCCTCTAGAATCGTGAGAAATAAACTTTTGTTGTTCATAATCCACCCATTCTATGGTACTTTATTATAGCAGGCCAAACAGACTAAGTGATGCAATAATCGTGTGCATAAAGGCTGCTCTCTTAAACAGACTGTGGTGCTTTAAAGATGCCTGTAAATCAGCGGTTCTCAACCTGTGGGTCACAACCCACAGGAACTGTATTAAAGGGTCACAGCATTACGAAGGTTGAGAACCACTGCTGTAAGTGGTTTAGCACTCTTCCACTGGGGCAGTGGGGTCTAGGTGCCCTCCCCTTGAACCTGGGAAGGCTTTTGCTCTCTGATTAGTAAAAAATAGCAGAGGTGAGACTAAGCCAGTTCTCTGGGCCTGAGAAACTGATGTTATTTACTTTCTAGCTCTTAGAACATATGTTCAGGGAAAAGAGCCACCATGTCACAAGTGCAGCTACCCTGAGACCACCGTGCTGTGAGAAGGTCAAGCCACATGATGAGGTCCTGGAGGAAGAGACCCCATTAGAGAAAAAAAGAGAAGTCCAGGATCACCAGGCCCTGGAGGCGTGAATGGAGAAGCAGTCTTGGAAACTGATCCTCTGTGCCTGGAAGGGGATACATCCAGGAGCAGTGAGAACCACCCAGCTGAGTCCTCCGTGGATTCCAGCCCATAAGAGTGTAAACAAAGGAAAAATGAGTGTCTTAAGCCAAGTTTGGAATAGATAACTGAAACAAGAGACTGTGTTCCCACTGTGCTCTGTTCTGACCCTTATTCCCTCTCCTGGCTTTCTTTAAATTGCTTTCTATCCTGGCTCCTACCGTGTGTAAGAGTTTGGGTTTGTGTTCTTTATTTAAACCATGGTCTAGAGGCCCTTGAATTATGTAAACTTTTGTAAATTAAAATATTAAAAATTAAAATTTATAAATGTATGTGTTGTGTGCGTGCGCGCACCATGAAAACTGAAACAATGCGTATGAGAGCAGAAACAATACTGAAAGCAGTGGAAATTTCTGCTTGATAGACTTTACCTCTGTGAACCCTTTTGCTCAAAGTGAGAGCACAAAGTCGGGACTGGTCAGCTCTGAGAACTGGTTTCCTTATCTGTACTAAAAGCATGTCCCATTCCTCTTTGACATCAGTGCATCTATGATAAGATAGCTCAGCTTAGGGTGGTGTCTGTGGCTCAAGGGGGAGGGTGCTGGCCCCATATTCCAGAGGTGATGGGTTCAAACCTGGCGCCAGCCAAAAAACTGCCAAAAAAGAAAAGATAGCTCAGCTTTTGTATTTTTTATTTTGAGTGTATATTCGTGTGTCTTGTATTAGAAATTTATTTATTCCATGGCATTCTAGCCTGTGGGGCAAACAAAATGTCTTTCTTCTTCGTTGAAGCCTGTGCCTTATTCATCTTGTACCTCCAGCTCTTAGTAATTATTTGTTGGGGGAAAAAAGGAATGTACAAATGAATGTGTGTTAGTCAACAAGAATACAAAGACAAATGAGACTCAGTCCCTGCCCTTGAGGAGCTCACAGTCTATTGAACACAGGCAGCAAATTAAACACTGGTCGTGTCTCCTGGGAAGCGCAGTCTTTTACTCAGAAACACTGTTTCCTCCTGTGTGGCTGCCGTTCACACCCATACCCACAGGAAAGGACAAGACGTGTAAAAACGTGCCTCCAAGGAGCCAGGAATGGGGCAGGGGGCTGAAACCATCTGCTCTGAACAGGCAGCCTCCCTGTGCTAAAGCAGGTGCAGGGGAGGGAGGAAGCAAGGGACGCCCCCTCAGGGCTGTGGGAGATAAGGCACAATGCCTCAGAATCGCCCTCAGGAACCCAGCAAAAAAGCAAGAACAAAAATCACTGACGGCTCATCCGTCAGGCTGTGCCTGCACAAACCGCAGAAGCAGCAGCGAGGCCGCTCCATGGACACCACTCCTCGAGCTCCAGCAGCATGGAAGACTCAGGGCAGACGCTGAGTCTTGTTTAGAGATGTGACGCAGTCCTTGGTTTTAATCGGCCTCCCCTCCCCCACCCCACTGGATTCCAGGAGTTACCTTTTCTCCTGCTAAGTATGTCTGGCCAAGTGCCAGACTTTCCCTGTCTTTCCTTATGAGGACTTTAGTGCCCTATGACAGAGATAAAGCAAAGACCTTTGTTTAATCTTAGAGGTAAGTGGCTTTCCCTCCTTTATTCTCCCAGTGAGATAGCATCAGTGTCAATACATTGAGGTGATCAACATTGTACAGAGTATAGATCAAAACCCATTTGGGTTTTGAGTGATTTCTTTGTTATGTTAAATAACAAGACCAAGAGATGGTCAGGAAATTGTAGGGGAGGGCGGCCTTCTCTGTCTTGTCCATTTCCAAGTAGCAGGCTGTGCTCTAGCCCAGGGAGGCTAAGCTGCAGGTAGTTCTACTTTCTCCTTGCAAAGTAGAACCTGGCAAACTCAGTAGTTCATTTAACCAGTAGTTCACTTTCTGGCTTTGTTCAATAGACTCTGAGCTCCTTTAAGTAGAAATCCCATAAGAAAAGGTAAAAACAACCACAGCAACAACAAAATTCCTCTCTTCTTCAGCATCTTAAAAATTTCTCAGCATCTTAACAGTTCGAGAAAAAAAAATGTCATCTTTATCAGTGGTATTTTCTTTAAAAAAAAAAATAGCCTTTTAGTCCAATTCAACATCGGAATCCAAAGTAAGCATAAACTCACTGTCTTGGTAGTTAGGTAAAAGGATAAAAAGTTAATTTAAAATATTCCTAAAATAGCAGCTATATAGAAACTGTTGATCCTTAGTAGTTATTAACTTGTACAGAGCCTGGCACTGACTACATGCTAAGTGCTAAAAAGATCCACTTTCAAAAAAAGAAGAACTTTATGTCTTTGTGAAAACACAACTTGCTTGCTAATGTATTTTCTCTCCTTTTAAGTTGCACAACCGATCTTAGCTATGTGATCTGCTACACTAGTGAGCTCAGAACACCGCAGTGTAGACTCTCATGGTCTAAGATTGCTGTCTTTAGACAGGCACTGCGTTATTAAGTGAGTAAAAGTTGTACCGTAGTCCCCCTTATCTGCAGGACCCCAGTGGGTGGCTGCAACCATGAGTAGTACTGTTCCCTACATACACCATGCACAGATTTTTTTCCTTCTTTACAATTTCATGATCAGAAGGTTCATTCTTACTGTATATCTTAGCAATTCCACCATATGTTTTTTTTTTCCTTATTGAGAATTTTCACCCTTTTGCTTAAAGGAACCACTTTGCAAGTTCTTTTTGGCACAATCTAATTGCCAGCATCACTACTCTTGCACTTTGGGGCCATTATTAAATAAAACTAAAGTTACTTTGGCCCAAGCACGGCAATACCCAGACAGTCCTTCCAAGAACGAAGACAGCTACTGAAGGACTAATGGGCAGGGAGTGTCTGCAGTGTGGCTACCCGGGACAAAGGGGTGATTCATAACCTGAGCAGGATGGAGTGGGATGGTGGGAGATTTCATCACACTCTTCAGAATGGCATGCAATTGAAAATTTATGAATTGTTAATTTCTAGAATTTTCTGTTTAATATTTTCAGACCAAAGTTGATGCTGGGTAACTAAATCTGCAGAGAGCAGGATATAGTAAGGGCGGAGAGGAGTGCTGCATTACCTACCCTGCAGGACATGGCTAGGAGGTGAAATGAAGTTAAAGCATATCAAGACAGCATGCTTGGCCTCTGTACTTCTAAAGGGTCTGAATCAATCAATAGCTTGAAACCCATGGCAGGAACAGGGACAATTGCAAATTACAAAAGCAAAGCTGGCATGTGACATGGTTTGCTGCTCCCCAACTAGCAATTACTAGGGACCTGGTTGGTTGTGCAACCTTATCCCTTCGTCTAGTAGAGCGCTGAAAATTTCAGATGGCATTGTGTGGAAGGAATTCCTGAAGCACAAAGCTCTTTCTTCCTCCATTCATAAAAAAGATTCTATCTTCAAAAAACTTGTAGACGCAAAAGGAACTTTCAAAGACTATGTTGTCTGTGCTCCTGACTTCTAGTAAAAATCATATGGAATCTGTCCATAAAAAATGACAGTGCCTTTTTGTAATTCTTCAAGAACATGATCACACCTAGCTGTCTCTGATTACCTAGTCTGATGTTTAATTGCCTTCTGCATAAGGAAAATCCTGTTATTGCTTCTGAGTTAGACCTGGGTTCATATGTCTGTGTTGTCATTCTCAGACCATGTGACTATAAGATCACTGATCTTGCCAACACTTAACCAATTTGCAACATGAGAATATACAGTCTCCTTGAATCATGAGGTTGTTCTGCAGACCCTCAATGCATGTTATTCCCTGATCCTCCTTTACCTATCCTGGCACACTCACATCACATTCGTAGTGCCAGAGGAATAACGAATGCCAAATGTCTGATCATTCCCTAAAGTGGCAGACCGCATGGCATGGCTGGAAGATTTGGCACAAACTTTAAAAGAAAGCTGGCTCGCCACTTTCTTGTATTAAAATAGCAAGCAGAAGGGAAAGAGCATTTAGTGTGTCACACTAAGTTGTGGGAGAATTAATAGTTCCTGAAAATCCTTCACCAGGCGCTCTTTGACATTGTACTTGGAATGGTACCATGTAGCTTTGTGGCCAGTCCCTGAGTGAGGGAAGACATTCCTTGGAAAATCAACTTCGAACTCTTTGTAGTGTTAGGGGGGTGGGGAAACACAGTCACAGTGGAGTGTCATGAGTCACATACGCAAAGGGAATAGGAGGGAAAACCTGGATTTGGTGGAAAAACACCAGTAGTGGTCCCAGATGGGCCACGTCAGAAACGTGGCCCAGCAAAGGACCTTTGAGGCGCTGGATGTGTCCTCTCCACAGACGTGGGGAGCTCCTCGGCCTTTAGTGGTGGGGCTGTGCCCTCACTATGGCTAGGAAGTTTCTAGACTTGCAACTGGAGTATGATGCAAAGACTGTCAACCTTACAAAGGAGAAAATCTTTTTAAAAAGAGATTTGGGGGCGGCACCTGTGGCTCAAAGGAGTAGGGCACTGGCCCATATGCCGGAGGTGGCGGGTTCAGGCCTAGCCCCGGCCAAAAACTGCAAAAAAAGAGAGATTTCAACTTGAAAACTAATCTGCATGAGCAGAATATAAGTTAATGGAGATTCTCACACCCCATGTTTCCCTAGTGGGACTGGCTGAGAAGATATTATAATAATTTTCAAATATGTGAAGAGTTATGAGGACCAACATTTGCAATCTCAAAGGGAGATTCCAGATAATGGTTGGACTGTGGGCGATACAATTCCAATTAGATTTATGAAGACTTTCCTGACAGTAAGATTGCTTAAAAAGAAGGGCAGGGAAGGAGAAGTAAGGCAAAGAAAGAGGAAAGGAGAAGAAACTTCCCCACATGTCATGGCAGGTGTCTCTGTACTATAAAATGAGCGTAGTCATTCCTGAATATCAAAGAGCTAGGCGTTATCTTTCCATTGTTTTTTCATGCACCAAAGAGATAATTGTGTACATAACCCATGCCAGGTGCCGTGGTGAGGTCTAGGATGACAAGGATGACAGACACAAGCCAGGTCCTCAGGAAGCTCACCACTGTGCCTAATGTTCAATAACTAGTTGTTGAATAAATATGTATATGGAGGTCTGTAAACAGTTAAGTTATAATACAGTGTCCTATTACAAATAGCTTCTGTTATAGAACCGTGTGTGTTTGTCTAACTCAAGAAGGGCTTTGCAGAAGACATGACATTGGGGATATATCTTGAAATATGAAGGAAGGGCAGTGGAGGTTTGGGTTACAGACACTCACACCCCAGAGACATACTACCTGGGCTGTCTGGACACTGAGTACAGTGCGACTGGAGTGCAGGTTATACAGTAGGTTGAGAGGACCAAACAGCTTGGAGGCTAGAGGAGAATGAAGTGCTAGTTTGTTTTTCCTTGGAAAAACACCTAAAAGGAAACACCTAAAGCTGGGTAATTTATAAAGGAAATTGGCTTATCAGGCCTGCAGTTTTGCAGACTGTACAAGAAGCATCACACCAACATCTGTTTCTGGTGAGGGGTTCAGAGAGGTTCCAATCAAGGTGGAAGGTAAAAGGGGGGACTGGTGTATCACATGGTAAGAGAGGAAGTAAGAAAGGGAGGAGCAGGGGGCAGGCTCTTTTAATCAACCAGCTCTCTTTAATAAAGTGAGAACTCATTCATCATCCTGGGGAAGACACCAAGCCTTTCACGAAGGATCTTTGCCCCATGACCCAAGCACTTCACCAAGCCTCACATTCAATACCTGGGATCGAAATTCAATACGAGATTTGGAGGGGCCTACTGTCCAAACCATATCACCCTGGCTCTTGAAAGTGTCTCTGAGCTCCCAATGACTTAATGCTTTATCTCCTGTAGGTCAAGTCCTACTATAGTTAACACTCCTTTGATCTGCCATGAAAATAGATCACTCTTTCTTGGCCTTCAGTGGTGACTCTGAGAAATGAAAGAATCATTACTTATTGTATTCTAAAAGATAGGCGTGAGAGAGGAAATTCTTCACCTTGAGAATGTTCTGCAGCAACATGAGCTATTTGTGAATATCCCTCCTCTTCCAGAAGAGAGACTAGGGACGATGATACGGGAAGCTGAACAAGCTTGGTGTTTGCTTCCACCCAGACAGTGGCGGGACCCCGTGTAGGAGGTGGGTAAGAAGGATCTTCAGTAAGGTGGCAGCCCCAGAGCACAGCAGACTTGCCACTGAGCCTTTGCCAACTTACTTAGACACATAGAAATCTCAAGGGTACATAGGGAGAGGGTGGCTGTGCTGGAAATCAGAAGCTCAGTGAATAACCTATTGGGAAATGCTGCCTCTTAGACCCCAGGGCTCTCCCACCAAAAAAAGAAACCTGAGTGAGGGAAGGAGGGGCTCGGAGCTGGATCAGCTCAGAGAAGCCTCTACACCGATAACAACCTGTCCAGGGCCTTCTGTTTGTCAGGCACTGCGCTAATGCTGCAAGGCAAATACCACACATTCCCTGCCAGCAAGAATCCTGTGTTTTCCTCTGTTAGACATTTCCTCAGGGAGGCAGATTACTAAGCTGTCACCACAACACAGAAGATAAATATGAAGACACTATAAAAGGCCCCTACGTTTTCCCAGGAGGGGGAAGGTTCAGAGGTCAGAGAGCAGGGGACTCCCAGAACAGAGACTAAACAGGGGAAAGCATTCCAGGCATGACCCGAAAGATTCAAGAACTGACTTGCTCGGTATGGCTGGAGTTTGAGGTTTGTGATGGGAGCAATCATGAGAGCAGAGGCTAAAGCAGAGACAAAAGCGCGTGGTGCTTCTGTATTGGAATGTCAAGTAAGCCTTCCTTGCCCTGCAGGGCTAATTCCACAGGTGGAGAGGACCCAGGCTCCCGCAGCTGTAAGAGCAGGTCCAGTACCCTCTGCCCGGAACCCTACCATCATCTCAGGCCTCCTTCCTAATCCAGCAGCAGTTATGTGGGGAAAAGCAGGGATGAGCACAACTCTTAAGGAGTAGTTAGTGTTGTGACTAAATAAACAAACGATACCTGCACATCCTGTTTGGGGAAATGAGTCAAGTTAGTGAAACAAGTTGAATAATCATCGCAAGTGCCAATCTCAGCCGTTGTAGCTACGCTGGTCATTTCTACTTTTAATAAGCAATGTGGTGATCAGTGTTCATTGAGATGAATGAAGATGAATTTGTAATTTATGTTTTATTTTCAGTCACACACATAGAAAATTAAAGATTAGTTTTGCAAAAATAAAAAAATGCCTAACGTTATCCTAAAACTACCATACAGAAATAAGTGTCAACATTTTGATGTATATATTTTTTAAGCTTTCATCCATGTGTATATTCATCAACATTTTGATGTATATATTTTTTAAGCTTTCATACATGGGTGCTCATTTCTCAAAGCTGGTTATTTTCTTATAATTTTCATTTGACTTTTTTAAAATGTCAGAGTAACATGAGTGTACAAACCACTAGGTTACAATGTTTGCATTGTTAGGTAAGGTCTCTGTTGTAGGTGTGCCATGTACCCTTATACCGTGCCCGTTAAGTAAGAGCACATCAGTCCCTGGCCCGCCTGCCCCCTTCCCCCTCCAGCTTGAGTTAAATTGAGTTTTTCTGTTGTATGACTTTTTAATATTTTTTCCTTTGCCTCCCCTTTTTACGAGAGGCTAGTTTTGCCATATGATCTGAGTTTTTCTTAGATTCCTTCCCTCCATCCTAGACATTTGGAAGGTATAGTACCTATTTCAAGCTTCTCTAATAGTTACTAGCAATTTTTTTAATAATGCATATTCAAAATCTGTGTTCAAAACCTATGTTTCTCCAATGATTAACGTTAAGAATGAGGCAATCCACTAATGCATGCTATGCACAAATAAGAGAGGACCACATTTCCTAAAGCCTCCCCCACACACCTCCCCAACATCCCAGTTTTTGATATTCTACTTTGAGATTTTTTGTCTAGTCCGTAATACTTGAATTGTTGATTCTCATGTGTTTGGACCCCTTAGTTGCAGTCTCCTTGGAACAGCGGTTCTCAACCTGTGGGTCGCGACCCCTTTGTAACAATGAAAATACATCACAGCATTAGGAAGGTTGAGAACCACTTAGAAACTGTTATTTTAAAATGTTTACTTTCCTTAGAAAGTGTTATTTAATATGTTTGCTCTTCCTTAGAAAGTGTTACTTAAAAATGTTTGCTTTCCTCAATTTCCCCATCCTTGGTTTATCTGAGTTACCATAGAGAACGCCAACATTCTAGAGCCCTTTCGTGGCTGCAGGTGTCTTCTCTGGCTTTGCTGATGGAGTGCCGATGTTCTGATTCAGACAGGCCAGAGAGGGACTCAGGCACCACGGGCAGGGACAACATGCTTTATTCAGCTCATGTGGCAGGTGAGCTAGCACAGCGAGTCGGCACAAGCAGACGGCGTACACTTATATACCCAGGGGAACAATAGTGGCAAAGTACATACCAAGCAACAGTTACATAATCGTGATGTCACTGCATACACTTAATGGTTTGCTGGGAAAAACATAGCACCTTCCGGTGGCCCCTTGGATGAGAAAGTGCAAACAATTTTGTTCTGCCTTATACATACTTACTGACAGCGTGGGCAGGTAATAGAATTTAGGAATCGTAGACTAGCCATTCCACCTAAACACCAGGTAAGCAAATGTCATTGGCATCTTTTATTTTGTACCAGACAGGTTTCTTTTTCCAAGATTTTGGAAAGTATCTTTTTTATATTCATTGGATCTAAATGTTTATCAATGTAAGTCTACAGGAAAACCTTTTAAACTAGAGATATTTTTTCATTGCAGGGAAGTTTTCTCCCACATCCCTTTCTGCAGTTGTTTCTGCTGCTTAGACTTCTACTTCTCCCGCATTTGCTTCCCTTAGGCAGGTGCTGCTTATGCTCTACACACACACCCAGGTCACTGTTTTTCTTTAATCGTTTTCACTTGCCTTTTTTCTCCCACTGAACTCTGATAGATTTCTCAAGTTTGGGCTCACCTTGAATAGTTTCTAAACAGGATTAATTTTTAGAATCATTTCAGGGAATTTTTATAAATATAGATTTCTTAACTTCATCCAAGGCCTTACTGAATCAAAATCTCCCCCATTTGACCCTAGGAATGTATATTTCAAGCATCTCTCCCCACCTTGATATTTTTAATGATCATGTACGTTAGGAAACCACTATCCTAATTCACTAATCTGTTTAATTCAGGGATGATTCTCCCCTTTTCTGCTTTTCACACAGTTTTAAATTTGGCAGAGGAATTATTTGCTTGCTTATTCTTTATAAGATCCCTTTTATCTCAATCTGTTGCCTCCTTACCTGCTTCTCAGCAAGTTTGTCTTTTGAGCCATTACTTTGAGGATACATTAAACTTTTGTCTTTCTCTTGTGGTAAATCTTTTCCAAAGTATATGATTCTTCACTCTTTTTGTATGTTATGTTTATTTCTTTTGTGTTGAGAAGCTTTTTTACTTTTACATTGGGGACCTATTTGATTACTCATTCTTCGATAGAGCCTTAGGGGACATCTCTGCGTTCCTAGGCACTCTTTAAGTTGAGGGCAGCACCGTGTATATTCACATAGTAAATTTTATCATTCAGCAGACTGAGAGGCCTGGAGAGAAGCCAAGTTCATGAGCAGTGGAACTTTGCTTTCTCATATTTCTACACATTTGGGAACTCTTGCATCAAGAGCCATCCCCACGTATCTTGTGTATACTTCACCCTGTCCACTACTCTTTGTACCCAATCTAGTTCTATCTAGTATCTCACATAAAATATCTATCCTCATGAATTCAATAGAACTTAACATAAGTTGGGACCGTTTCTTGTCTTTTTTTTTTTTTCTCTCTTCCTTTAGAAATGGCCACATTAGTGACAATTGGTTTAGGGTAAAATCCCCTTTTTCAGAGGAATTCTATGTCATTGAGCCGGGTGTATTTTCACCTTATTTCTCAGCAGTGAATCCCTTCTCTTTCTCTGGGTGTCCCTGCCCCCAGACCTCAGCCCTTCATGTTAAGAACCTCTCCCATGGATGTCAGAGTCAGCGCACAAAAAGGGCAAACTTTGTAAGAGCCCAAACTGGAAATAAACCCAGCATTCATTTGCAGTCTCGGTTAGACAAATTGTGCTAAATGTGTACAATGGGATACAAACCCTAATGAGCCATATGCATCAGTGCGGACAAAAAATCAAAGTTAAGCAAAGGAGTCAAATCCTGGAAAGCATTCAGTAATGATCCATTCATATAAATTTCAGGAACAGGCAAAGCTGAACAGTATATTGTTTATACTAAAGCTATATACGTAGGCGGTAGAAGTGTCGCTTTGCTTTCTTTTTAAAGCAAGGGAATGATGAACACACCAGTATGGTTGGGCATGGAGGATGGGAACAGGGAGAGGCACCCTAGGCCTTGCAGGTACGGATAATATTCCACTTATGATGCTGACGCATAAGTATTTGTTTTACTGCTTTTCATGATGATACTAATTTTAAAAATGTTTTTTAATAAGCGTACACTTAGTTTTAACTTAATTTCAATTATAATCACAATAAGTTTATTATTTTAATCACAGTAAGTTTATTAACACCTTCATATGTATGATACTTTACAATAAGATATTGTATATGGCTTTCTTAGTCAGCCTAGTTTAGTGCTGAGGATGAAGCTTTTCCTTATTCCTGCTTCTCTTTGGATTTCTGAAAGGAGGAAGGTGGGAGGCTTGCTTTCAGGTGAGACCTACCCTCAGGGAAAAAAGATGACTAGAAACCACACAGGGCAACGTTACCTGTAGTACGTCTATGAACAAAGAAGAGCATTGCCTCCAGCAGCAGCATGTGGGTACATTGTCCTTAGAGGTGGGGGTCGCACCATCGTGCTTATTATATGTGCGTTGCTACAAAGCTTTTGGGACAGACTACGTGATGGTCCGTTGTTTGTTTCACATTCAAGAAACACAGTCAATACCATTTTTTTAAAATCTCAGATTAATATCAGGATACAAATGTTTAGGTTATATTGTTTTCGTTTCTAAGGTAAAGTTCAAATTGTATTTGAGCCCTTTTGCCAGGGGGTATGCTGAACACCCTCACATTGTCCACATTAGTTGGGATCCTGCCATTGACCCTTCCCTCCTCCCCTCTCCCCTCTGCCCCCCACCACTAGAATATACTTTTGTTTTTCTTTTGTGTGAGCATGTAGTTGTTTGTATATTGGCTTCAAATTAGTGTTGAGGGCTTTGGATGCTTTTTTCCCCATCTCAAGATACTTTACTAAGAAGAATATGTTTCAGTTCCACCCAGGTAAACATATCTTTTTTTTTTGGCTTTTCCCGTGGCTGAGTAGTACTCTTTGGTACACATATGGCACAGTTTGTTAATCCGTTCATGTGTTGATGGGCACTTGGGTTGCTTCCACATCTTGGCGATTGTAAATTGGGCTACAATAAACATTCTGGTGCAAATGTCTTTGTGCTAAAATGTTTCTGGTTCTTTCTGATTCACCTATGCTCACTTGCTTGGCTTATCAGTGTTGCCGGGAGGGCTTCATTTGTTTCTGACTGTGTGGATTTTATGTTTCTTGATTTTTGTATATCTCAAAGCTTTTGTAATGACAAGAACAGTGAGGCTAGGTGTTTTGAAGTGATTTGTCACTCTTGCTGTCAGAGCAAAAACTAAATTTAAACATAGTCCACAATCCACCCACTTGTGCCTGAGGCTCCAGGTCTATGGTCAACTGAAGTTGAAAGATACCATCTTTCAATCATTGAACAAATATTTATTGAGCCCCTTCTATGTGCTAGGCCAGATGCTAAGGATGCAACATTGAACGAAACATACTTTTCACTGTTATGACATTAAGAGGCAGAATGGGACATAGGCACTACAGAAAGCCTTGCACAAGTCATTATTAAATAACAATTGTAAAGAAGTTGCTATATAATCATATGTAGGGGAAAACCTAGACTACAGGGTCACAGAAGGGATTCTCGGGGAAGTGACCAATAATCTGGAAACTCTTGAAAATTAAGACAAGCAGAGAAGCAGAGAAAACAGATACATATATGCGTGTGTGTATATATATCACTGTCATATATATCTCACAAATACATATATAGTTGTGTGTATGTGTATATCAGAGGACACAGCCTGTAAGAAGAGCCCAGAGACTAGAAAGAAACCCCAAGATTGGAAGCAACACAATTTGTATGGCCTCTTAAAAGCCATGATCAAGATTTTGATTTTCTCCTAACAGTAAGTGCAAGTACAAGTTTTAAGGGTTTTTATTTCTGTTTTTGTTTGTTTGTTTGTTTGCTTTTTCGAGATAGAGTCTCACTCTGTCACCCTGGATAGCGTGCTGTGGTGTTGTAGCTCATAGCAACCTCAAACTCTTGGGCTTGAGCAATCCTCCTGCCTCAGCCTTCTGAGTAGCTGGGACGACAGAGGTGCAAATGGCTTGAAGAAGGGAAGATTATGTTCATTTCTATTGCTTTGTATACTCAAGAGCCAAAAGATAATCAAGAATGATTAATATATACTATTTATCTGTTGCATTATTATAGATTTGCTTATAACTATATCTATAATAAGACCCTTTAAATGGATGGAAATATGTCATGATCAGTCTGTATACTGAAGATTAAAAATAGATCTGGAAAACCTCAAAAGACATCCTTTGCATTCACACTTTTGAAGTTTAAGATGCATCTACTGACTAGGAGATGTCAGAACCTTGGTGCGAGCCCTTAGTCACACTTCAGCCCATCCCTGCCAGTGAGATCTCTGCCCTTTTGCAAATAAAAGGGTTAGGGCCGCAACCCTGAAGACTATGTAAGATCTCCCAGGGGCCACAGAAAGATACCACATGTAAAATGGATGGGCCTTTATTTTAAATCCACGTATTATTATAGATCCCCATTCACTGACCATAAAAGACCCATTGCATAGTAATTTTCTATTATCAGAGAATTAACAGATAAAACTTCACGTGATTTCCTGCCATCTATTCTCCTTTCCTCTGACATTTGTCCATTATTTTTCCATACAGTAGGAGGCCACTGATTATTTTCCAGAATAATCCTGCCTGGTTAACTACTGGCTTAATTTGCACCTGTTTGTGGCGTATCTCTGGCATGAGAGTGCTATGTCATATGCTTTGGGTGTGAATACCAGAGATGAATGGATCAGATTTTCTGCCCTTAACCGGCCTCCAGCTTTACGAAAGGAGATCAGAGGCTCACAGAACACTGTGATGAAGTGCGACAGCAATGGTGAACACACTGGGTTTTCAGAAGCAGGAAAGAAACCCAGAGCAATTCCAATCGCTTATATCTCTGTCAGTGGGAATTATTTTTTTTTAGGAGGTCATTTAAAACAAAAAACGGAAAGCCCATGCTTCTGAAAAATCAATCAAATTAGAATGCTAGGCAGTCCCTTCTTATTCTCCCTACACAATTCCCTTCACTGAGTCAATTTTTTAAACAGATCTCTCAACTAGCAGCGCACCTGTGGGGACCACTCCTGCCCGTTTGCAGGCCACTGAATGGACATTTGATAGAGGGGACCAACAGAGCTATTTTCTAGTTGTTTCCATCTTTGATTTGCTTCAAAGTAAATGTGATATGAAGCTGGCTATGTTAAGCCTATTATACCTAAGCTTTATTTTCTGTTGCAAAGTGGAATCATACAGAAGGCATTCCCCACCTCAAAAGAATGGAACGTTTAACCATAATAATCATTTTTATGTTAGAGGAAGCTCCTTGCTGTCCTTTATGGAGAGAGATTTATTAGGTTGTTTTGCACCTGATTGCCATAAAGTATCTGACTAGCCAGGGAAACATATGTGAATTCCACAGGATTAAATTATTTGATACTCAGAATAAGCCCCCCAGATGCCATAAAGTAACAGTTCCTTAGGGTGGCAGGGGTTGTGGAAGTGTTGTGGAGGGTTGGTGAGCTTCACAAAATATCACTTCATATTCAGATGTATAAAGTTCTAAATTTCTCAAAAATATCTTTCTAAAGAGGCTGAAATGGCTCTTTTCCCTCTTGGTATTGGTCATCTTCCTAGAAATGTACAGCAATGCAAGCCCTGTACTCAGTCAGCAGAGAAGAAATAGAGTATGACTTGTGTACTCAGTCATCAGAGAAGAAATAGAGTATGACTTGTAATATACTTAGAGTAGAAAGATAGACAATCTTCCCCAAGCCATCCCCCAACTTGGGATTCTGAGGGTTTTGCCCCTTTTAGGAAGAGACATTTCACTGTTTACCCCTAAGTCATGATAAATTTATGCAGATCCAGGTCCTGGATGATTGCTCTCAAGTTCCTTATGGGAAAATTCAGCTGTCATTTGCATTTTAGATCCTTGCAATGGATTGGCAGGCATTAGAGAATTAATCCATCCTCTAGCTATAATTCATAAATATATACATATATCCATCCAATTTGACAGTAGAGCAAGGTGCTGTTATAGAGAAATTGAAGCACCAGGTGTGATTAAATAAGATCACACATTTCATTCCCTCTTTAATTTCACATCACTCTTCAGCACCTGAATCCACACACACCCAACGTGGACTCAGCCACCACCAGGCATTTTTAGTGTGCCCAGCAGAGCACACTAAAAATGTTTCCAAAGTAAGCCACCCTGCCGGACTGTTGTGAGTCAAATCTGGTTTTTGTCTCCAAATTATTCAGTATTGCTAGACTTGGTTTGCTAATTCATTCATCTCCCTTGAGAGTAAGATTTCTGGTACTTTTACATTATTGATATTCAATTTCAGCTAAACATAGTTTCAAAAATAGGACTAGAGTCAAGGATAAAGAAAGAATTAGATTACCAGGGGTCTGAGGATGGAGAAAAGCGGGGATGTTGGTCAGAATGTACAAACTTTCAATCATAAGATAAATACATTCTGGAGACCAAAGATAAAACATCATGACTCTGTTGTACATGGGTCACTACAAACCTTTTTAGACAGACTGTGTTGGGTCTATTCTTTCACTTCTGTGCAACACAGTCTTTCTGATTCACCTGTGTAAGTTTCAATTTGCTTGACTCATTGGTATTTCTGGGGAGCTTCATTTGTTTCAACTGCGTAGATGTTATGTTTCTTGATTTTTTTGTGTGTCTCGAAATTTTTGTAATAATCTATGTATTGCATGATTGAAATTCATTAATAAAATAGTTCTTAAATGTTCTCAACACACACACACAGAACATAACTATGTTCAGTGATAGATCTGCTCATTGTTTTGATTGCAGTGAGCATTTTACAAAAAAATAAATATATCAAAGCATCAGATTGTACATTTTAAATGGGTAGAATTTTTACTTGTCAGTTATATCTCAACAAAGCTGGGGGAAAGAAGCAATTAGGAAAAGTCTCCAAAGACTTCCTTCTCACCCTCTCCCCTTGTTTCCTCTACTGTCACCCGACTCTGCTTCTAAGACTAGGAGTTGGAAATGGAATTGATATATTTCCTTTGCAGAGCATGTCCCAAGAGCTACATTTGATGCCATTAAAAAATGAAATTGGGGTAAAGAGGCAGTTCTCAGTTTAGGGCTCAATGTGCCTAAGGCAGCTTAGACCAACAAGAATGAAGCCACATCCCTGTGCTGAGAAGCAAGAGCGGTCACGTGGCTTGTCCATTGGAGCGATGAGCACCATTGTCAATGCAGACATAGTCACTAGAAAGGAGTAGCTATCTCTTCCCAGCTTTCATGTGCTTTTCTTTTGCAACCAGAGGTCAATCAATATAACTAATTGACTGTATAGCATGGTGTACATAGCATTAATTCATTCCAAAAATACAATACAGTTGAATGCCTAGCCAGGTGCTATCCTAGCCAATGATGAACACATGCAGTCTCAGCTCTGATGGAGCATACCCAGTCCTTATGATCTCACCTTTGCTTACTGCCCCATCTTCCTCTATTCACCATCAATGGCCTCTGTTAACATCTAGGCCAATCCAATGACCCAAGGACACCATGCTCTCTCTCTCTCTCCTGTTTACTCTGCTGACTGCCTAGGGAATCTCTCTACCATCCTTTTGCCTGCCTCACTTCAAACTAAATGTCAGGGCTCACTTCCTCTAATGGCCTCCCCTGATCTCACCACTTCTCTGAGCTGATGGCCACATCTTCTTGTTTTTTTATCCCTGCTATAACCTTTTCCAGGGTAGGAATGATAGCTTTGTCATTATACTCCTCATTCTGCTTGAGGCATAGTGGGTATGCTAGATAAATATTTGTTGAGGCTGAGCACAGTGGCTCATGCCTGTAATCCCAGCACTCTTCAAGGCTGAGGCAGGAGGATCGGGTGAGGCCAGGTGTTCAAGAACAGCCTGGGCAATTTAGTAAGATCTCATCTCTACAAAAAAGCTTTAAAAGTAGCTGGACATGGTGAATAAATTATTGAATTCATTTATATCCTTGAATAGGATCTATATGCACTCCGCCCTTGTAATCCTGTAACACCTACTTGACAGGTCTTAAATAGGAGAGTGGGAAAATCATGACATTTGTAATTTTGACCACCCTAATTATAATTGGAATTAACACCCCCATGTACTTATGAAAATCGCCTTCCCTCCCTAGTATGCTTTTTAATAAAAATGGACCCCCTTGGCAAAATTAAATTGGAACTGTTAGAAATATTAGGTAGTTCTTTATTGAAATCTCTTCTGGAGAAATACCAAGCCTGTACTTTCCTTACTGGGTACAAATTAAAATTTATTTCAGAAATAAAGAGAAGAAATAGGTTTACAACTATGAAAAATAGACATGCATGTAGGTAAAAAATTAGAAGGCAATAGGCAAAAATAAAAGAGCTGTCTTTGGGTGGTAAGATTAAGAGGTAAGAGTACACTTTTCTTCTGTCCAAATGTTTTTCAGTATTTTATAGCTTATTTTTGATGAAAGAAGTATTAAAAAGAAAACAAGACTCTCCTTGAAATAAACACATATCCAGCAGGTTTTTGTTTTACTTGTATGAGTCTAAATAAATCAATTAAACATTTCCCCTATGCCAACAATTATCTTGCCAGTGCTGTATGTTGTATACATTTTTTTTTAATCTCAGGCTTTTTTTCTAGTAGGATGTACATGTATTCATTCAACAAATATTAAATATCAATTCCATGTGAGACATTCTACTGGACACTTGCGTTCTTTGTATTGATATAATAATAAGATGTGGGCCTGGTGTGGTGGCTCACACCTATAATCTCAACACTTTTGGAGGAGCTGAGGCAGAAGCTTTGCTTGGAGCCAAGAGTTCAAGACCAACCTGAGCAACATAGGGAGTCCCTGCCTCTACAAAAAATAAAATTAGCTGAGCATGATGACACATCCTAGCTACTCAAGAGGCTGAGGTAAGAGGATTCCTTACACGAAGGAATTTGAGGTTGCAGTAAGCTGGGGTTGTATCACTGCACTCCAGGCTGGGTGACAGAGTGAGACCCAGCCTCTAATATAATAATAATAATAATAATAATAACAACAACAACGACAACAAATTTGTATAGCTCTTGTTGTCTCCCAAAGCTGTTTCCTATGCACTAGCTCTTCTGTCTCTTACAATTCTATACAGTAAATAAGATATACACATTAGAGAGACACTAGCCACTATACAAATACCCCAAAATGTTAGTAGCTTAGCTCTCTTTTCTTAAACAGTCCTACCCAAAGGCTGCAGGTCACTGGGGGACTCGGTTCCACAGTCATTGAGAGATCCAGTCTGACAGCAGCACTGCCACCTTTGATACACGAATACCCTTTTTGAGATTGCTTCAGACCTTGCCATTCCAGCCAAAAAGTGGAGGGCTCTGAGGAAGAAAACGGGGTTACAAATAGCACCTGTGCTTGCATTCTGTCGGCAAGACCTGAAGCATATAAACACACTTGACTTAAGGGAAGTTTCTAATCGTGGTCTTCTCTTGGGAAGGGAAGAACATTAATAGATTTTGGTGAATAGTTAGCACACTCTGCCATATTAGCAAATATTTTCAAGTTGCCATTTATAAGATGAAAAAAACTGTATGATTTGCATGCAGTTGCTCAGTTAAACATAGTCAGACCTGGAGATTTGGTTCCTGGATGGTAGATCAGTATTTCTTTCATCACATTGATAGCAAAACACTGGCTCATTGGGAACATTACTCATGGATATTGTGTGCACTGCCTACATACATATAAACAGTTATACCATACCCCAGAAGTTTATGTTCATGTCTTGCTTTACTTGGTTCAACCTAGGATGGAGAGAGGACCCTTCTAGTACAAGAAGAAAGACTAAATGCTACCTTGAAAACATTTTAATATAAGCAATGGGTTTGACTGGCTCTCTACTAGCTCCAGAACATGACTGAAAATGGACGAATAAACCCACACTCACGTGGAAAGTTGATACATTGCCCACAGGCACAAATGTAGCCAAGGACCTCCCTTATGTCTTTAGTTGCTCCCTGTTTAATGGTTCATTTAATGAATATTTATGGAGAGTTTATTATGAATAGGCCCACGGTTATAGAGGGATTAAGACAGACACTACCCCAGCTACTCTGGCGCTTACCTCAGACACAACAGACAAAATGATCACAAATTGTGACAAAGGTTGCTGAGATAGAGAATAACGGGAGAGACCTATTTCAGGGATGGCCCCTGGAAGGCATTTCTGAGAAGGATATTTAGGCTGAGTCCCAAAGGTTGAGAAGGAGTCAGTCATGTGAAAAACAGTGAGGAGAATCTTCCAGATTGAAAGACACAGCATGAGTAGTAGCTCTGAGGCAGGAAGACTGTGGCACATTCAGGAACCAAAGGTGTCCCTGTGGCTCAGGATATTGAATGAGTGGGAAGTGGTCAAGATATAGCTAAAGTGCTGATACTTCACCCTCACAACCACCTGGGAGGTGGATGACTATTATCACCCTCATTGGCCAGAGAAGGAAACGGAGGCATCAAGAAGTTAAATGCTTATTTTGCCTAATGTCAGGTAGCTAATAAAGGAGACGTATGACTTAAGACCAAGGAGTCTGGCTCCAGACTCTATCTCTAAACATTGCATAATATTGTCATATAGATGCAAAACCTTCTACCCTATCTATAAACTTTTTCTCTCCTTAAAAGAGAGAGAGAGAGAGACCACTCTTCTTTTAGTACAAGTGATTCTTAATCTGAGATTCCTGGATCCCTTATTTCTTTAAAACACATGAATAGAATTCAGGGTGCTAGTGAATTGAGGGGGGAATATATACATATATATATATATATATATCTTTTTTTAGTTAACTTTTTATTGAAATTTAGTGTTTCTATTATGAATGTATGTACAAAACCTCAACACTCCTAGATGACTTTGTCACCAGAATCACAGGTAATTTTTTATCATGTAACAACAGTTGCAGAAGATATCTTGAAATACCATTTATATTCATCACTACTTCCAAATCATGATCATGGTAGTTAGTATTCCTGCCAACAAATTGAGTTAGTGAATGCAGCAATTCTCAACCTGTGGGTCGCAACTCACAGGAAGTGTATTAAAGGGCTGTGGCATTAGGAAGGTTGAGAACCACTAAGTTAAAGCATTGACAAAGATGCACATGCCTTATTCCATCACACATTTTAAAAATGATCTTGGTATTTTCCAATATAACCAGTTCATTTTGTAATCTGATGTTTTCCTTTTTTTGCACTTAAAAAAATATTTGAGATGGGATCTGTAGGCTTCACCACACTGTCAAAAAAAAGTCCAGAAAAAATGAGGATCTCCTCTCCTAATCCTTCTTATATCCAAGTCCTTGCTCTCCTTCCCCACAATGCTAGTCATCCATATGGTTTGATTGTGCTTTCTCATGCCCCATTTGTTCCACACCCTATGCTTTTGGATTTTCGCTACCAACTTCTTCTCATACAATGGGCACTCTAGTAGTAGAGTAGTTCTCCAAATTTAAATCAGTACTACTCAGTATTTCCATCCCATGACATCTGTAGAATTTTGCCATATTTGATCACTCTTTTTCTTGCTTCAGCTTCAGGAAATTCACTCTTCCCCTTTTCTTTACCTACTTTGCAAATTTTTTAACAGCATCTTCCACTAATCACTTCTTAAAAATTAATGTCCCAGCATTCTTCTTGGAAGCCACACCTACTCCTAAGTTATCAGCTGTACCAACACACTGATGATTCTATTCCCAGCTAGTTCTTCTAAGCTTTGTTCTTGGATTCTGAGTTGTCTAAAGAAAACGTTCACTTTCACATCCCAGAGGCACCTCAGACTCAGCACACAAAGCTCAAGTCATGATCGCCTGCACCACTCAGCCTGCTCTTTCCTGTGTTTTGATTACTGATGTCAGCCTCTCTCTGAGCACTCAGGGTTACCCTCAGCTGCTCTCTATCCCTCAGCCCTGCACAAGAAGCTCCTACAAGCCCACATCATTGAAGAAGCAGGGTGATCTGGCCAAGAGGGATGCATACCACTGGGAAAGTACACAATGCAGGATTAAATGATGCTCACTTATAGCTCCTGGAAATTTGTTCTGGAATTTTAACTAGCTTTCTCCTAGCACAACTTCTACCAGGACACTGATGGCTGAGTTGTGAATTAAAATTAAAATTTTGGTGGTTCTCCTCTCTTTCCCAGGGTGGAGCATTTTGAAAAACAAGCCACCTTCCTCTACTCAGCATCGCATAGGTCACCTTCCCTTGCTGAGGAGGGGTTTCTGACCTTTTCAGGATTGCACCAGGGCAAGGGGAACCAGGAAAATCCTCACTTCATGATACTGCAGGATCCCTTGCTCTTTTTTTTTTTTTTTGAGACCGAGTCTCACTATGTCACCCTGGGTAGAGTGCCATGACATCACAGCTCACAGCAACCTCCAGCTCTTGGGCTTAAGGGATTCTCTTGCCTCAGCCTCCCAAGTAGCTGGGACTATAGGTGCCTGCCACAATGCCCAGCGATTTTTGTTGTTGTTGTAGTTGTCATTGTTGTTTAGCAGGCCCAGGCCAGGTTCGAACCTGCCAGCCCCAGTGTATGTGGCCGGCACCTTAACCCCTGACCTACGGGCACCAAGTCTTGAAGGCTGGAAGCTGTTTACTCTTCAGTGGTTTGTTCAAATACCAACATCTCCCCACCATCCCCGTGACTGGACAAAGAGCAACTGTGGCAAGTGCATCTGGGTACACCCTTGTACTTTCCCTAGCACACAGTATTCCAGCGATGCATCCAGATGTGGGGCTGAGGCGTGTTTTATCCTTTTAAGGGGCCTGCTGGGGAGACCACCTCTTCTGCTTGCAATCCTTGTCATGCAGGCTGGCCCAGATCTGGCTCACAGGGAAATGCCTCTGCAGTCCTTGGCCTGACAAACTTGAAGACATACTGTCCCCGGCATCAAAATCTTTCATTTCATCTGCTGCAAGAGCAATTAAGAACACTTTGGGTTTCTCCCTTGTCCCTCAGCTCTGAAAGACACATGCCACTGTGTTTGAGAGTTACCTGGAACCCCCCTCACCAGACCTGAGGGCAGGAAGCAGGGTCCCCTCTCTCTCTCCCTCAAACAAATACAATTTAGAGTGTGAAAGACTCATGTCCAGATTTCATTATAGAAACCTTCTTTTAAAATGTTCATCGAAGTATAACACAGAAAAGTGCACCTACATTTATCAAACAGTTCCCTAATTTTCACAAATTGAATACACCCACATATTTAGCAAGGATGTCCCCTTCATGCTCTCTTTTAGCTCCCCTAAAGGGCAAATTTGATCTAATAGGAAGGGATAGCTTCATCTGTTTTTGTGTTTTATATACATGGAATCTTACATTATATCTCTTTTTGTCAGCCTTCTTTCATTCAGCATTTTCCTTGAGAGATTCATTTATGTTATTAAACCATACTTGAAAATTTGATAATAGCTAAATGAATATCAGGAGTGAAAACCTTTATAAATGTATTTGTTCTTTCCATTGAGTCATATAAACCAGGGTGACTATTTCAGACTTAGGAAAAAATTCAATAAAGAAGGTCACAAGAGATGTTCTTTTCCAAGATGTGTAGGCTGATCCTTTCAGCTGCCATGTTCTGCCTGGAGGAACCACAATGCTCTTTGACTATTTCCTGACTACCATACCTAGCAGTCCCAATATAACATGATTTCTATAGACAAAGAGAATTCTCCATTAATTTCCATGTGATACCTGACAAATCTTTGCATTTAGGGGTTTCTAATAGAGTCACTGAAATTAGGTACCTGCAAAAAAAAGAAGGAAGGTCTTACATTTACATCCTGGAAGGGCTCCCACATCCTACCTGTATTACTATTGTCTACTTGGGTAAGTAAAGAAAAGCCAGAACACCTTCTCCCAGCTCATAAATTAGTAAATTGCCAGAAGATTAGCTAATTTTCCTCCCTGCTGCTCTCACACCTGCATGCCATCAGTGTTTTGAACTAATATGTCAATACAGGGGTATAAATTGGTTTAGATTCTCTGTGGATTTCTTGTTTGGATACATGAGTGTTTACGATAGCAAATGTCTTCCTTAAATCCCACAGTGGATGTGTGACAGGAAGGGATTTCTTAAATATCTTCATTAATGGTTTTGTATCAATGGCTCTGAACAGAGGAAAAAGTCCAATCTTGAGATCTGTTTGATAAAATCTACTCTTTGTGGATGCAAAGTCTCCATTTTTTTTCTCCCCACCAATATGATTTAGTCATTTAAAGAAAGGACAAGATTCCTATGAGTAACTATAGGAATATTGTTGTTTCATCTAATCACCAAGATAACTAAGTTTCCCTTGCTTGATCTGTATGTCATCTGTGAGTTTAGTCTGGAAAGAGTAGGAGTTTTCAAGCTAACTCAGCATTTGGAGCTCTGCTTTCTTTTCTTTTCTTTTCTTTTTTTTTCTTTTCTTTTCTTTTCTTTCACAAAGTCTCACTCTGTCACCCTGGGTAGAATGTCATGGCCTCATAGCTCACAGCAACCTCAAACTCCTGCTTTGAGCCATCCTCTTGCCTCAGCCTCCCAAGTAGCTGGGACTGCAGGCACCACAACTCCTGGCTAGTTTTCTTATTTTTAGTAAAGACAGGGTTTTTCTCTTGCTCAGGCTGATCTTGAACTCCTGTGCTCAGGTGATCCACCAACCTCAGAATCCTAGAATGCTAGGATTGCAGCCATGAGCCACCACACCCAAGGTATAGCTCTGGTTCTTTGTGGATGATTCTTATTTGATTCTTACTGGTTCTCCTTAAACTCATTACTTAACCCTTCTGCACATCTGTTTCCTGAATTGAACACTTTAGATAAAATTGTTATTTAAAAGGTTTTATCAGATATAATACCTAAGAAATATATACAGCATGTCCTGTATGGGTAGTCACTCCACAGGTGGTTTCATAGAAGCCGTAGTTGGGAATGGCCATGGTGGGGGGATGGTAGAAGCCACTGAGGAATGAGGAATACACATATTTAACAAAAAAAGGAAAGGCTAACTCCCATCACACAATGATCTAAGGCAATATATAATTATTAAAGAGCTTAAAGAGCAGAACAAAAGCAAGGATGAAGTGGTCATGCAATTATTCATGAGGTGAGATGTGAGGATTGGAGACATACAAGGATCAGGAAGGCCATTCAAGTAAAGATGAGCACCACAGGCAGGCTGGCCAGGCCAGATTCTTGTCCATAGAATTCTGAAGTGCTCAGAGAAAGGCACCATGTAGAACAGGAAGAAGTGAGGAGGAGAGGGGTGTGGAGGAGCCACAGTGTCAATAACTTTGACAGTCAACATGTTTACATTTGGTGCAGGAACAAGTAAACGGCCACGAATTCTGAGCAGCTATATAACACGACTTCAGTAGCAATTGTTGAAGAGATTGCTGCAGGATGTGGGGGGAGAGGGAGAGACTTCTAAAAAGGTTATTAAAATAATCCAGATAGGAGATGGTGAAAATTTGTAAAGGAGTAGTGACTCCAGGAATGAAGAGGAATCAGCAAAATGCCTAAGGCAGAATAAGATGGAGGAGGCCTCCTGAATTCAAGCCCCAGTATGAGAAGAATCAAGAGGTGGTCACTGGGCAGAAAACTGAAGACAAGACATATCATTAGGACCGATCGAGTTGGAGATAATAGTAAAATGTAAAACCAAAAGTGATTAGCACACTGTTGGGGATTGCAGGTACCCTGGGAAATTAACTAGAGAAAAAGGCTTTGTGGTCAAAAACATGGTGGCAATTATTGAAATCAACTGAAAGAGAGAGACTACAAAGAGCCGAGGAGAATAAAGTTTCACAGAGAGGGTCACAGTGCAGAAAAGGAAGGAGAAAAAAAGGCAAATAAGAAAACAAAAAAGAGGAATATCTTCTGGTAGACATAATGAGGGCTGAGGATCTGTACATAGACTCTGAGTGCATATGAACCTCAAAATTTATGTTTTGTTTGCAATCACCTAGACCTGCTTTAGAATTAATGTAAAACTTGGGGATGAGTTTAGCATACCCACGTCTTACAGAAATGCTCTGAAATAGGGATGAGCAAACTTTCTATAAAGAGCTAGAACAGTAAATATTTTGTGCTCTTTGGCCAGAGAGCTTCTGTTGCCTCTACTCAACCCCGCTGTTGTGGCACAAGAACACCATAGGCGATATGTAAATGGATGTGTTTGTGTTCTAATAAAACTTTATTTCTAAAAATTGGTAATGGGCTTGATTTGGTCCACAGGCTATAGTTTGCTGATCCTGCTCTGGTATATATGCAACCCCAACCCAGGTTATGTTTTTTTCTCTGGCATTCTTGGCATCTCCTCTGGAATGTTCCATGATCCAAAGGTGACCAGAGCAGCCTCTACATCCAGTTTCTCCAGACTGGGCTGTCAGTGTTTGCAATGTTACACCTTGAGATTTCTTTCCCTAAAATAAGCAAGCACTTGACCTATATCTGAAAGATGTTGTGAAGTAGTAGAAAATTCAAAACTTTGCTGAGGTAGAGTCAATGAAGATGTAATGAAATGTAAAATATTCTATTCCCCAGGCACTATGCTGTGTGGCTTTAATTTACAAAATATAAAATTATGTGATATTAAAATACCAATCCATCAGTCTAGTGGCAAACTTTAAGTGAGATCAGATAAATATGTTCAATCTGCTGATATAACAATTGCTGTAATGGGAGTGGGAAACAGCGCTCATTTCTAAGGATGATTGTAAGAATGCCACTTTAGGTCCTTCAGGTCAATGCCTAAAAGTCTCTGTATTGGTCACAGGTTAATTATCCTCTACTAGAACCAGGAGACCTGAAAGGCCCGAAATTCCTTTGGGTTGCAGTAGGGCAGTTCCTGATAAGAGAGCTTCAGCAACATCTGAGTTTTCCCACAGACATTCAATTGATCACTTTGTGACTATGATTGCAAAGGCACAAAGATGAGTTAACATTCAGGAAGACTCTAGCCCTACTCATCATCAAGAATCAATTTTTTCAACTCTGTGATAATATTTCCAATAACTTAATAAAGAAATCAGTAATATCTTTTGTAGTTTTTTCTTCTGAAGTCCTTGATCATATAAGAAAGCAATGGCATACTAGAAAGAATAAGAATTTTTTTTAAAAAAAAAAGAATTTTTGAAGACTTCTAACTTGGACTAGAATCTGACAATAGCTACCATGTTCTATATAAGGTATTTTGAACAATTTGCTAAACCTTTCTGAGCCTCACATTTGTATTTGTGAAATAGGATTAACCATCCCGACTTTGTGGGGATACTGTAAGAATTATATGAGGTAATAGAGAACATTTAATGCATTATTTGGACCATTAAAATACTTATTTGTGTCAATATGCATTAAAATCTTCCTCCTGTATTACAGGCACTATTCAAGAGGGAGAGAATACAAAGATAAGAAAATATAGGCCCTACCCTCAACAAACTTTCTATCTGACAGGATTATCACTCAGGGCTCAGATGCAGAAGATAGAAACCACTCTAGATTTTTTATTAAACAGTAAAGTAGTCAAATCCAAGTCTGGAAAAATATTTTGGAACAAGAAAGATCTTATTCTGGAACCCTTCGTATCACCTACAATGTAGGCTTCATTCGGTAATCCTTTGAATTATTGGATAATTTCCAAAAGCATGACCATAATCAAAAGAATTTTAGGAACATTTATCTGGTCGTGTGATAAGCAGGATGCAGAGGAAAATAGGGAGAGACCGGAAGCATGTTAAGCAGCTCTTGCAGCTCACAATCCCTGCAATAAACAAGTTTGAACTGAGCTGCGACAGAAAAAAATAGAAAGGAAAGACATTGTGTGTAACATACTCCTGTTTGAAGTGTGATGCATTTTTTTTCAAATATAAGTCTAAAACGTAAGTGGCATAGACTTTTTCACATCTTTATTTTCAGGAATTGCACTCACACATTTAACTGGGGAAATACTGTGTAATGGCCCTCACACCTGGTAAGAGTACGTATTGTTCAGGTCTCTGCACCAGTCTTTACCGGCTCTGTTAGAGTCGATAATTTAGCCTCTCTGAACTCTATAAAATGAGGGTGGAGCAGTGCCTAATAAATAGGGTAGTTGTGGAAATTAAATGAGAGTATTAGTGTAAAGCTCTCAGCATACCCTATGTATATAAAGTGCTTGGCCAGTGTCACGGTCATCTTTGTATTGCCACCATCATTTCACCATCTTTGTCATGGGGGCAGGGCAATGTGAGGGAGTGTAGAACAATGGAAAGAGGAAGACTTCAGGGGCAAACAGCCTATATCAGTCAGGTTCCTGGCAAGAAACAGATGGAAAACTCAAATGGAATGATCTGGCGAATTTAATAAAGAAACTACTGTGTTTACAAAGTCAAGGACCAGCTGTAGAGAAAGAAAAGGGTTAACAGACTACCTTATCCTAGTAACAGAGGAAAAGAGGAATTGCCAATTACCAGCCCCGGGCCCGATGTTTCCTCTAATGGAAGGAAACAGTTACAGGAACTTGGAAAGAGACAGTCATATGGAAAGAGCCACCCACAAGAGCTGTGACTTTTGGTCAAGGGCAGCAGCTTTGCCTGTCTGCAAGAAGAGAGGCTAGAGGAAGAAGCACCCTGACCTCACTCTCTTCCCTCATGTAGAACCCAACCCAACCAAAACCCAGGACCAGAGGACCCTGTGGTACTTTCTGCACAGTCAGTGTCCAAGACTATGATGAAGTGTACAGGGAAAAACTAGAGTGGTAAACAGAATGTATTCAGCACAAACACCCCAGGCTTTGAAACTGTGTTGTAACCTTGAGCATATTGCTCAATTTCTCCGAGCCTCAGGTTGCTCACTATAAAACAGGGGTAACAATAATAGTTGTGCAGGTTTATTGAAAGTATAAACTAAGATGATGCCTGAATAATGCCTCGCAGAGTTCCTGGCACATAGGAGGCATCAATTAATGTTCCCCATTCCCACCCCCAGCCGATGACAGCTCTCTCTACTTGTGGCTGCGTTACAACCTTTATGAGTTCCCCAGAAGCAATGTTTCTCACAATGTGGTCCATAGACCATGTGCTTTAGAGGCACCTAGGGTCCTTTCAGCGGACAGTTTGTGGTCCTCCACCCCACTCCAACTAAATCATGAGCCAGAGAATGCAAATCTTCATTTTGGACAAGTTTCCCCAAATGATTTTCACACACAATAAAGGTTGGGAACCACCATCCTAGGAGCCCATGTTTCTAATTGATACCCCATTGGGTGAAGTATAGGTGAGATTTACCTGGGCCTGGCAGTCATTAGGTGCAATTCCAGCTCATCGCCCTCATGAAGAGGGGCTAACAGACCAGAACTCTAATGGCCTGTCGTGTGATGTTAGGTCATGCTGCTTGTCCATTTTACTGATTTTATTAATACCTAAGGATCAATGTTCCCAGGCTTTTAATTACAAATTCTCTAACATTCCGGCTTTAATCATTTTCTAGGTTGGCTATCTGCTTGGTGAGTGGCCTGATCTTACTGCCCTTTTGGAGAAAACTTAATAGGCAAAGCAGAAGCTGTTAAAGGGAATAAAGCTTTTTGAAAGTCTTGTAAGTGAGCCTACATCAATTCTAAGTATAAACAGGGAGGCTAAGATTTAAGATCACATCAGAGGATCAAGGACCTTGCTTTAATTAAATAAGGACAGGTACGAGAAAATCTGTTAGTCTTGATTTGGGTGCTGAATTGGTCATGATTTGGCTACAATAAACATAGACTCAACATAGCAGTAGCTAAGACAAAATAGAATTTTACTTGCTGTTCATGTAAAATTGCATAACAGGGCTAGGGCGGGGTGGCAGTTTTTCTCTGCAGAGTTCTCAAGAACTCAGGCTCCTTCTAGCTCTTGGTCCTGCCCACCCTAGAATGTGGTCACTGTCCTCATGTTCCAGGATGGAACTCTGTTTGTCACATGTATGCTCCAAACCAAAGGAAGCAGGGGGACGAAGGTGCAGAGAGGATGAAACACGGAATGGACCTAACTTTTAAAGGAGGTCCACCATCCCACTCATCTCATTCTGTCACTTTGGCCAGAACTTCTTGACATGGCCACGCTCAACTGCACAAGAGGCTGGATATCAAAATCCTGGCTAAAAATTCTATCCGATGGATGATACCTTGAGAACAACTAGGACTCACTACCACCAATTCTATGGCCTAAAACCCTTGGAACCTTCTTTTAGCAGTAGTTATCAGTGAGGCTCCAGTCAGGAAAACAGAGACCACTCCAGGTATTTTTTAAAAAGGGAATCTTTTGGGATGAGAAAATGTGAAGAAAAAAACCACATAAATAAAAAAGAAAATACATATAAGAGGGAAAGTAATACAGGGAATCAGCAGCACACATGATAAAAATACTGAACATGTAAGCTTCAGGAGTGAGGCAATCCAGACAGTAGCAATAGTAGGAGGTTTCTACCTTCCCAGAGTCTGGAGGGACAAATGTGAAAGCAGAGCCTGGAAGCACAGGCTGCCTGGCAGAACTGGGGCTATTCCAGTGGGAGCCAGAACCAGGAGGAGACGCAGCCACTGCCAAAGATGCTGTCAAAAGCAAAGTGATAGAGGGAAAAAGATGCAGACTTTCCCCTTCTCATGCCCTACAGCATCCCAACAGGGCCTCACGTTGCTAACTCTACCTGGAAGCCAGAGTGCAAGGGAACCTGGGAAATGTAGTTTAACACCTGCAGAGTAGGCAAAGAAGGGCCTGACAACAAACAGGCAAGGGACTAGAGAACACCCATCCCAAGGGGGACCTGGATAGAGACCACCCTAGACTTTATTTCTGGATAAGGTTGGAAAATTTGCAAAGCAAAAGAGGTTCTTTCTATTAAAACCAGGAACTAAAAGAGACATATCTAGACTATGGTTCACAGCGGCATTTTCCACAATAGCCCAAAGGTAGAAACCACCCAAATGTCAATCAGTAGACAAATAGATAAACAATATATGGTACACACATACAGTGGAATATTATCCAACCATTGAAAGGAATGAAATTCTGATACATGGTATAATATGGATAGATCTTAAAAACATTAAGCTAAGTGAAATACACTAGACACAAAAAGACAAATATTGTATAATTCCTTTTACCTGAGATACCTAAAATAGGCAAACTCAAAGAGACAGTAGAATAGAGGTTATCTAGAGCTGCTGGAAGAGAAGGCAATGGAGAGAAATTACTTAATGGGTACAGAGTTTCTATTTGGAATGATGAAAAAGTCCTTGAAATGGATAGTGGTGATAGTTGTACAGATTGTGTATGTACTTAATGTCACTGAACTGTACATTTTTTAAAGGTTAAAATAGTAATTTTTTTAAAGTTTTAAAAGTTAAAGTGTAAAAATAAAGGTTGCTATGCTTCCCACATGTCCCAAACATATTTACTAATTGAAAAACCCTTTATGGAGAAGGTGAATGTTGGTAACAAAACAATAGGTGCTGACTAATGGACAAAACAGGTCAAAACATGAAAACTTAAAAGCAAAGCAAACATTCTTTCCGTTTCCAAGACTTGTTGTGAAGTTTCAGTACACTTTCTGATGGAGGATTACCTTCCTCCAAGTTAAACTTGATATGACCATGAAGCATAAACTTAACTTAGAATGAAAAGGCAAAAGCAAATTAAAAATACATTTAGAATTGAGCATCATCTCTCTGCAAGAAGCTTCTGAAGACTCAGAAATAGGTAACCTCACAAAAGATTAAGAGAAGAATGGAGAACTCGGAAGGCCCACAAGGGAATAAGTAGGAAAAGGCTCAGTTGCTGGGCACTGTGTGAACAGGGAGTTGATAGGGGTCAGGATATAGTCAGCTGCATCAAAAACAGCCCGTAAATGTCATGCAGGATCAGCTCTTGAATATGACTGTTGGCTTTTACAGCCGACGACCAGGAAGGTCATTGGCTGCTCAGTGAAGGCCATTTCTGTGAAAGGAAGAGGAATCTAAACTGGAATGGAATGAGCAGAACATTTCCCCCGTTTGCTGGCTCAACAGAAGCAACAAACCAACCCTATTCCCAGGACTATGCTGACAGCATCCATGATGGCGCACAAGTTAGGAGGTAAACAGCAAGCCGTGTTAATTTCAAGCCCCATTAGAAACACAGGCGGAAGAAAAAAAAAAATCAACATCTGCCAAACAGAAAAGGTCAAAATTGGAAGGGAAAGAAACTTTCTTTTTGAGATCCTGAGAGGGTCCTGCCAACAGTGAAGACATAGGAGGATTTTGTTTTTCTCTGTTCACTTTTTCAATCATAAAACTGTAAAACAAACCCTCTCCTTAACGTCTCCTCTAATCAGCTATGAGAGCAGGTGGCCTGTGGGCTGCACATTCTTCCTAGTGGAAGAGGAAACCACACAGTATTGGGGTTTAGCCATACAATTCCATTCCAGAGCTGTCTTCTATTTGTCTCATGCATATGGTCGCTGTATTATTTTTTAAAGAACCTCTAATAATGTTTATGACTTTGGCAGAATAAATTTCCTTCTAAAGACTTCACCATAGAGGTTGTCTCTGACATGCAGTTGACGTAACATGTCTAAAAGACCTCAAGTCCCTCAATCCCTTTGTAGAATGTGTTGCGTACCCCAGAACAAGTCCAGGAAATGCACACATATCCTTCTCTTGCTCACCTGTGTTAAAAGGGGTGATAACACAAATGACAACAGATATCCCTCATAAGTTCCTTTTTATGTCATGACAGTGAACATTCTGGTCTTTGATGATGGATGACTCTTCATTTCCAAATATAAGGCTATGTGTTTAAACTTAGTTTCCTTCCAGGCATTTGTATTAGTGAGCATCACATTTGGCTTTATAATGCTCACATACCAGATGCCTGGTTGCACTTTGATTCAATATATGCGGGAAGAAAAGCATACACAAGAATCTCACTAGAACTTCTTGCCTAGGTAATAGGTCAGAGATTCCATCCTGCTTGCAGATAAAGGATTGACTTTGCTGATTTCTCTAGCTTCTCTCTGGTTTTTATGAGCTTATGATATCTTTTTTCCTATAAGTTTTAAATTTGAAGAATCAATCACTCAATGTAATCAAATTCATCTTCCCTACCCCCCAAAACTGAATAGATATTTTTAAATACACATACCCATTTTAAGGACAACATACTTCCCTTTGAGCATGGAAATATTGTTATTGCTAAATTATATTACTGAATTGAACCTCAGGTATTAGTTGCAGTGGAAAGTGAGAAATTGTAGGAGGATCTTTTCTTAGAACCAGGACATGGATTATGTCCTGGATTTAATTAAGTGCTGCTTATGGCACCATGCAGGCTGACAATTATATTCAGTTTAGCCCTTTATTATATATCATCTCTTATTATTCTTCAAATGTTTCAAGTATGCTAGTCTTGTTTTTCTCAGCTCTATTGTAAGCTCTGTAGATCAGAGCTAATGTCGCACAATAGATACTCAATGAAGTATATTACAAATGAGTTTATAAGCAAAGAAATAAATGAATGTGACTGCAGATTCAGGATGCTACCATTTGTGTTACAAGATGTGACCTGAGAAAATTCAAGAAACTGAACAACAGAGGCGGTTCCCTATTCTTCCCTGGAAAGCATCCAAATTCTGCTGGCTTCCATGAGTAAGATACAGCTTTAATTTTTCTCCTTCTGGTCCTTTGCCCTTTTAATCTATACCTGCAAAGAACTCTCAAACATATAGTGCCAGAAAATACTGTGAAGAGTTTTGCCTGATTCCAGCATGTATATATTTATATACTTATTTTATTCTTGGCCCTTGCCTGAGCATTTTTAATTTTCTCAGTTTCCAGTGACATCGTCTCAGTGTATTTGTCTTTGCTCCTTCGTGACAGCTTATTAAGGTGCCTGTTTTAAATGAGATGTTCCTAAAATATAGGTCTTCTACTCTCTACCTGATTTCTCTAAAAATAAAACACAAAACTGGTAGCTATGGCCCTGTCTGAGAGATAGAGAAATGCAGAAGAAGAGAATATTTGCTTTTCATTCTGTGTCCATCTATATGGATCCTTTTTGTCCAGAAGCTTATATGGCTTTTATAGTTTAAAAATGTCAGGGTATGCAGCACACCCCCTGGATGGGAGGCTTGGCTACATCTTTAACTTTACCGTGGAAATGCAAACAATATAATCTAATCATTTTCCACCTCATATTAATCTGAAATAAAAAAGAAAATAAAAACTAGTTAAGAAATAAAATACAGCATTTGCATAAGAATGGTTACTGTAGCCCAATTCATAATTGCCAAGTCATTGAAGCAACCCAAATGCCCATCAACCCATGAATGGGTCCACAAATGGTGGTATATGTATACCATGGAATACTGTTCAGCCATTAAAAAGATGGAGACTTTACATCTTTTATGTTTACTTGGATGGAGTTGAGCACATTCTTCCTAGTAAAGTAACTCAAGAATGAAAAAATAAATATCCAGTGTGCTCAATACTAATATGAAATCAATATATAAACCATTACATGCTCATTTGAACAATAAAACACAAATATAGTCTAGTAAGGGAGTGAGGAGAAGGGGAGAGGGGAGGGAGAGACGGGAGGAGGATTGGCGGAAGGAGGGAGAGTATTTGGTGGGATCTCACCTAACATGCGTGATGCGACAGTGTACAGCACGTCCCCTGAGTGAGGGGTTCTTTTACAACTGGAACTTTACCTTGAAAGTGAGAACAATTTAATCTAAATATTTGTACCCTCATAATTGGAAATAAAAAAATTAAAAAAAAAATCTGTACCCATCATGACATATACCATTCTCACAGATCTTAAAAGTAATTCATGAAATATTAAGTCTGTATGCTTATGCATGTTTACAATCTCATTGTTTTTTAAAACACATTTAATGAGTGTAGTGCTCCAGCTTTCAAAGCTACTCATAGGTGGTGTCTGCGATTAAATCTGCTCAGTCATCTATCCTGGGATGCATTTACGGGCATGTGATGGCAGGGCTGCTTTTTGCACCTGCAGTTTTTAGCTTTGAATGATCCATGTTCAGTGGAGATATAAGCTAGAAAATATTTCAGTTTGTGGGTCAAGAGAACCATTTTCATCATGACAGCTTTTCATATTTTTACTTCGTGTTTTTATTCTCGTTAGTGTTCACAGTTGTAACCCATTTCCCATGTTACAGGTCCCCATTTCCCATGTTACGGGTCATCTGTGATGACTACAGCTTGCTAACTATTCACATCCTGGGACCCACTACATTGCACTCTCAGCATTTCCAAAACTTTTCCTTCTCTTTAAGGTGTTTCTGTCGTTTTTTGTCGTTTTATTTCCAAGTCAACGTATCCAATCCTGCTTCTAGTTTGTCATTAGCATTTCTACTCTGGCTTGTTCTGGGTTTCTGCAAATAGTTCAACCCTTGTTAGACATCTTTAAACCTTTTAACCTTTAAGTAAAGAAATGCTTACAAGTACATAAAATTATTTGACTCTGTAAGCAAATGCTGAAAAATGCATGCAGTTCTTATAAAGACCTGTATGCACTGTGTTAAGATCAAGATAGGTAAAATGTGTTTATGTTTGCATAGTGAAGACATTGTAATTTTAATTTCCAATAGAATACATACATACATCCTTAGAAGTATGTGTAATTTTACAAGCATGCATTACCTATTAGTTATCTGTAACATTAAAAAAATAACAAAAAAGATGTGAAAGAGAGTGAAAAATCACTCGTCCCCGTGGTTCTCCAACTCTGATAGGCATCACACTCACCTAAATGGCTTGTTAAAGGACCAATAGCTGAGCCCCCATTCAGTAGGTCTGCAGTGGAGTCTACGTATTTTCATTTCTAACATTTGATTCTGATGCTGCTGAACTGGTGTCATACATTAAAAACCACAACCATTCCATTTCTCTTCCTAAGCACACAGAATGACTCCATGTCCCAGCCTTACCAAACTCCTGGGTCTGAGCCAGTGCCATGACTGTACCAGTTCCAGGCCTGGCCCTAAAATTCCCTGCATTGTCCCCCCTACTCCCTGTCCTGGGCCACTGTGAAGGCCACGTATTGAAGATGGCAGTTGGTCAAGATGGAAGGCAGCTAGATCTTTGAGGCCATGCATAAAGGAAGGCTGCCTTAGTCACAGAAAACATCATGTAAAAGATGAATACGACTTGTTATAACAAGGCCATGAGGTTTGAAGACAATATAGCCTAATATATCCTAATACAAGCGACTTCATGAGATGAGCTACGCCCAGCTCCACGGAAACTTTTATCATGTGAATTCAAGAGGCGATTGAATCAATCTACCATCCACTCCCCCTAACCAAAACGAAATCTATTTAAATTGCTTTAGATAGACTCTTATGAGAACCACATGTCTGTCGGCCATAGAGTGATTTTTGCCAATGAATCTGAACATCTCCTAAATCCACCACATTACATTTTGGCATGATGTTTTCTCTGAACTTTCCCATCTGCTTACTTCTTAGACTTCTGTATTCTTGTTTTCTCAAATTGGTCCCACTCATGCATCATTTACCTCCTGTTGGATGAGACCAAGGCCCTTTTTTTCTCATTCAAAGACCACTCATTACTGGCTAGCTCCACCAGCTAAAAAAGATGTTCTTGAAAGAAAGTTTCAAAATTAAGAAGAATACATCAAGAAAAATTCATCAAAATATCAACCCCTATTCAAAGATAATCTCTATCAATATTCTATTATATATTTATATCATTTATGATGTAATTTAAATTCATATATCTAGCTGCTTACTATAGTGCATTTAGGCTATCATTTGTTCAAACAAGACAAGTGTCACTTCTATTTTCTTGTTATTATAAGTAACAATAGAAAGAACATTCTTATTCCTAAATCTTTGTGTATATACCTGTTATTTCTAAGGCACATTTTTAGCAGGTGAGTGCCTTGATAAAAGTATGTGAAAAATTGAATTAAATACTGTAGGAAATAACTAAAATGTTAAGAGTGACAATATCTGGGAAGCAGTTCACTAGGATGGGCATACACAAGGCAGACAAGTCCTATTTTCTGTTATAAGCACTGCATTTGACTTTTTTTCTTTATATATTATTATGATTGAAGGTAAATGTTACATTGTGAAAAATTCTAATTTTCTCCCAAAGTTTTATTTGTTAAAATTTACTTTTTCCCAAGGCACAATTATGCACTGAAAAAAATGTATATGCATATTTTAAAGAATCCATAGCATTATAGCATACCCAGATGAACAAACTGCCTTACCAAAAATTTATAACAATTTGCTATCTCCCGAGTGTGTATAACACTTCCCTTCTTGTAAAAGCTCCTGCAAAAATTTATATTTCTATTAGAAATACAATTTTACTTTGCATCTATTGTAATGATAAAGTTGAGTTGTTTTTGCATCTTACTGGCCACTTATATTTCTTCTTTTGGCTTCTTAAAGGAGCAGAACAGAGCTGGTACATCCTATGTATGCTGTCCCTATGAAATTAGTCCCTTTGCAAGGTGGTGTCCTCATTCTAGTGACAGTACCATGGCTTAAACATTTGGATAATGTTTGAATTATGTGTAGGTGACCATCAGAGCTCTAGTGGTATGTTTGAATGTTCTTAGGATCAATGAGATCAGCAAGTTAGGGACAAAAGTGCAAAGCTACTTCATGGTGGTAACCTCAGTTTCCTTCTGTGGTACATAAACCAGCCACAAAAACAACTGTCGAGAAGTCATTCCAGAGACACGGTGAGCCATAAGAGCATGAATGAAATAAATGCCTGGCTCCAGAAAAGCCCTAGTCACTTGAATACATCCATTGTGGTGGGCTTGTCTCTGCTTCCACCTCATTATTTCATAGAGAGGCCTCATATTTAATTTATCTAAATTAATAGTTGTCCATTAGTCTGCATGTCAGTATATCATGCAGCTTCAGACCCACACAGCCATATACATAAGATACTCAAAAATTGAATCAGATTAGACTAGAGTGTCATTTGTTCTAATGAATTGTGTCTGTTTTGTGCACTGTATAATATTCACAGGACCTAGGACAGTGCCTGACACAGAATAGGTGGTTAAGAAATATTTGTTGAATACATGATAAATGAATGAATGAATGAATGAGCCAACTTCTAACAATTGGGTATCAGGATTGGAACTTTGTTACTATTCTTGTATTATCCTTATTTTGAAGGCTAATTCATAGGTCACTGCAAAAGTTTAGAGATAAACTTTCAAGAAACACTGTCAACAGCATCCTTTCTGATACACCCATACAAGTTTCAACTTGCTCGGGCTTATAATTGTTGCTGGGAGGGGTTCATCTGTTTCCATTCAGGTGGATTTTATATTTCTTGATTTTTGAGTTATCTTAAAATGTTCTTAATGATGCATGTACAAGATGGCAAATGCTTTTGGATAATACAAGTGACAGATACATAATAAAGATAGAAGGGCATGGAGAAAAGGCAGAGAGCCTTCAGTTCTGACCTTGGCTCTGTCTGTCGTGATTGTCTCCACCTGTGTTATTGAGTGCCTACTATGTGTTGTTCTCTTTGGTAAATGCTGGAGATACATGAAGAGTATGACACATGCAGGTGTGCACTTAGGATTACCATCTAGTGATTGTAAAAATTTCTATTAAAAAAATAAGGAATTACAGGCTTTGTTATGTGCTAGGCATAAAAGAGAAGATAACCCGGAGTGGGTACTCAAGAAAAGCTTCTATTTCTGAGGAGGGGATATTTGAGTTGCGTCTGGAGGCAGAGCAAACATTTTGAACATAAAACTGAGAACGGAGGGGGTGTGGCAAGGCCCAGAGGAGATGGAGAGTAGTGAGATGAAGCTGGAGAGAAGGTTCTGTGGTTCTCTGCTTTGTGATGGCCCCATGGGCCCTTACCAGGGACTTGGAAATGGTCACACCTACCTGGTGGGTTTATCGTGAATGTCAAAGGTACAGGTATAGTTTCTTGCTGAATTCATCCCCATTGGAAATGCTCTGATATCATTTCCTCTTATTCTTTCATTACTTTCATTGCCTGTATTTTGAGTCCATAAAATGAGCAGGATCTGGGTTTTATGTATAAATGGGTCTCCTTAGTTCCCCTCCCACTATGAACTGATTCAAAAATGCTCAATCAGTAACAGCTGAGTTTACTTACCATTATGATTATTAAGAAATTTTCTATATGCCAAATTATAACATTTATTTCTCACATAGGCTTTTATTTGATAAATATTACTTGCTGTAGGTTTACAATACAAAATTGAGATTCTGGCATCCAATACTTTCATATGCAGAATTACGCCTCTTTATTATCCATTGATATTTCAGGTTTGAAAATGCAGTTTGGATATGATTTCATTTTTAATAAGCAGAATATTAGGTAGTTCAGAGGTTCAAAACATGTCTAAGATTTAGAATGATAAAAAATGTAATCTGTATATATTAGATTGTAATATACATTTGCATCACAACATTTTTCTGATGGCAATGAGAAAAGTATATCAATGCAGAGATGAAAGGAGTACATAAAAATATCCTTTTCACCAGTATTTTGCAGCTCAAATGACAAAGCAGTAATTTAGAGTTCTGACCTTGCAACTCAGCCTATTAGAGGAAACCAATTGTGTTTTTATTTCATGTTGTGTTGTAGCCAATTTATGGAGAATTCTAAGTGAATCAGTATGCCAAAAATTGATGAGTTCATTCCTTTTGTGTCTAGATGACTTGTATGTCCCGTTTTCCCAATTTTCAAGTAAAAAAAAAAAAAAAAAGAGTTTGTTTTCATCTTCTAAGCTGCCAGCTCTGCGAACTAAAGCTGGGTCCTTCCTTTTTCTTTCTCATATAATTACATAATCAAGTTCTTGCTCTCTGAACTTTGCTGACCATTCTGTTGATAATACATGCAACAGAGTAAAATGCTTCCCTGTCTTCCTTAACTCTAGAAGCCTCTACAGTTGTAAAAACTCCCTTTAATCAGATTAACGTGCCTCATCTGAGCAGAACCCAGACCAGATAACAGGAGAAAGAAGGTTGAAACCATCACCTTTCGTTGTATGCCTTTACATGATTCTTTTTTGTTTTCTGATTATTGCCAGTAGGTAGAAGATGATATTTATACTGCATATTATCCACGGGGTTTTTTGTTTAATTTTTTTTTTTACTTTTGTCTTTCTGCTTTTATTTAGAAGTTCCTGTTTATCCCACCACTTGGTTCCTCTTACAAATATAGTTTTGTGCACTGGCCTATTCATAAATTATTAATGTCACACTGGAAAAAAACCTTTCAGAAACAGGCCCTCCCAAGCCCCCTACATGTAACTACTGGTTATTTCTGCCGAGCTTCAGGGCGCATGAAGCACCCTCAACTCTTACTAGTGAAGAAAACCGCTGAGGCTGTTCTTCCTCTGGTGAAACAATTAGCTTTATGTTCCATTTGCTGGCGATGATGTGCGCTGAATTGATCATGTTTGTTAAACCCCTGTCACTCTTTTCAGTCTGCTCAGCTCTGGGGAGAGGCAGGATATACAGCTGGGCTCCAGGGCTTTGGGGTAGAAATAAAAAGATCTGCACTCATCGAACAAGAAAATGGAATTCTTGGCAATCAGCGTGGAAGGAAGAGCTTTTCTCTCTGGTGTTTCACAGCAGACTGTTCCTGCTCATGCCCCAGAATGTCAGCTCATGCCTTGTTGCTTAGTGAGCATTTTCCCACCTACCCTGATGGGTGGGCGTGTCTGATGGGGAGAGAAGGCTGCCCTCAGCCTGGGAACCAAGTTGACCCCAAATTTGGGGATGTTTTGAGGAAGCTGAGTAGGTTGTGCAAAATCTAACTTTGGTGTGGGTTTATTACTAACCTTGAGTGGTGCCTTCACTGCTTAAGAAATCAAATGGCGATGGTCCACCAGAGCTGCCTTCTGTCTGAAGACCTGGTAAAGGGCACCTCATGTGTCCCACTGACATCCGTCCCCTTCACCTCTCCCTGCTCTTCCATGAGAACCTAGGTTTGCTAGGAGAGCAGTTGTGAAGGGAGATGGGATTGCATGATGGAAGGGCCCTTGAGTCTCGAGAGTAAGAATATCCATCAGGACCTATGGTCTGACTGTACATTGCGGGTATTTGGCCTTCTCCATCTTCAGCTAGCTTCTTGCACCAGACATCTGACTCCAGCTTTTACCATAGAGTTAGATTTTAAAAAGAATAAAGGCAAATTGGCTGGTATAATCCTAAATAAGATATAATTTCCTGAAAAGGTAGATCATGAAGAGAAATCGTATATTTTAAAACCAAATATAAACAGATTTCTCTATTCTTTCAATATTACACATTTTTATTCACAAATATTAAATGCCTAGCTTGTGTCACTGTGAATGTGAACAAAATAGACATTTTTCTGGCCCACCAGAAGCTCAGTGTCTAAGTCATATCCCCTTTAGTCAGCGTGAATCATCAAAGTTGATGATCACAATCCTTAGCCTTAACACTGGATGTTCACTCTATGATCTCGTCCGATGTCTTCCTGTCGTAAAGTTCAGCATCTCCTGTGTAAAGAAAGGGGAATAGGTCTGGGTAATCCTCAAGGTACCTAAAAAGCATTCATCTGGCTTCTGCCATTAGTACCTACAAGGTCTTAGGGATGCTGCTTAACATTCCTGAGCTTCATATGCCACCCAGGTAAAATGAAATAATGTCCACTTGGCAAGGTCTTTTATTGTCATTGTTGTTGTTTAATGGAATGAAGACCAAAGTCTAGTCTGGCCAAGTAGTGGTGCTGAGTAGAGGTATTATTATTGTATTGTTTTTTTCTATAAATCTGTGAATGCTGCTTTTGATCCAAGGATTCCAGAGTATGTTTTATTAGATTTACCAAGATTCTATAATTCCAGGGTGCTGTTGTTCATAGTAGAAGAAAAATATATATTGGCTTTGGTGAAGTAGGAGCTGCTTAGTACTCACTGCTAAGTGCCTTGCACAGTGTCAGCAAACAGTCATCTGTTCTGTGTTGACCTGACACCAGCTTCCAGAGTCACTGTGCTGTGGTTTCATGCAAGAAGACATATGAATTTTACAGAGATCTGTGTTCCTCCAGCTTTTTCCTTCCATGTTAGAAAAGTGACAAAGATTTTTCTGAGAACTGAATTATAATAGATGACAATAAGGAACCTTCAGGAAATCAGTAAATATTTCCTTTCGGAGCTATGGACACATGGAAACCAGGCCTCTGAACTATCAGCTGGACTCTGGAAACTTGCCTGATTTGGTTTCAGTAACGATACCAAGGAATAATTAGACCATAAGGGGAATTCTGTTTTCCATTCCCCAGGGACAAGGATTAGTAAGTGACTTTCCATGTCATTCTTTTTTCCACTTCCTGTTTCCCCCTTTGAGAAAATTGTTTTCTAATTGATGGGAACAAAAGTGATGAGAGCACCCAGGCGTCCTGGGCTGTACCGCTGACCCAAGGAGCGCGGCTGGGCTTTCATTTACCAGATAGCTCTCTCTTGTAAGCCTGGATGGGAATTCTCTTTTCTCCTCATCGAAACAGTCAAATGATAGAACTTGAAGAATTTTTCTGTGTGCTATTAATCAAAAAGAAGAGGAAAAAGAAAAAAAGGAAGATCTATATGTATGAAGTTACTTCACTTGTTAGTATCTCTAACAAACACAGTGAAACACTGTCACAAATAGTAAAAGACTTCTAAGGTTTTCATTGTACTGGGAACTTTGTGCACAATTAAACTGAAATATAAATGTAAGCCAGCATTTCAGTTAAGCTGCTTATTAAAATAATTAGACCAGTGAAGCGAGGAGTGAGTAAGCCAAGGAAATTGTGAGTTTAGTTAAAATGCTCTCTCTGCAGATATATACAGAATTGAATGGAAAAAGGAGTAACGAGGCATGGGTTTAGTAAATAAAACTAATTCTAAACAGAAGCTCAAAAGATACTGGAAAAAGACTACATAATTTTTTTCATGTATTTATAGTCATAAAAATCCTGAACTGGAAAGGAGTTTTATAAAACCATGTCTAAAATGGCCATCACCAGGTTCCCAATTAAAACATTTTTCCCTGCGAGTTTAACTTTTTGAAAGATTGTGTTTACAATTTCCACTTACTAACAGGTAACTAACTAACTTGCTTGCTCACTAAAACATCCTCCAGTGACAGCACAAGATGAAATAACTAGGGTTACCCCTTTCAATCAGTGTAATTTAAACAAAAGAAAACAAATGTAATGTTTTGATTAACCTGTGTATTCATGTTATGGGTAAATGTATGCTTTCTATTAGGCTTTTTCTAAGAAGCAAAATGGTGTAAAGAGACCCATTGCCACACTTGGAGATGACCAATTGGTAGCCATTGTCTATTCCAGTCCACTTATTACCTGGCTGATACGATGGACAGACTAATACTTTCTGGAGAGGTCAAGGATTAGAATACAGTTCTCTCAATTTCCAGTCTAATATTCTTGTTATTAAGCTACACTGCTGCTTTATAAACTTATGAGGCTAAGGAATTTTGAAAGCTTTTAATTGTAAGATTTTTTTTTAATTGAATCATAGCTGCGTACATTAGTTCAATCATGGGGTACAGTGTGTGGGCTTCATATACAATCTGATCTATTTTCATCCGCCTGTTCGACATAACATTCATGAGATTTTCTCATTTACTATGTGAAAACATTTTTGTTCTGCATTTTCACACAGTAAATGAGAAAATTCTAAAATTTTTGAAAGATGAACTGCATTTGAAAGACTGTAGAAATAGCACTGTAGTAACCCATTTTTCTCTCTGGATTTTTCATTTAATTTTCTGAATATCAAACTAGTCCTTTTTAATTTTTGGTCTTATGTTCTTATGTGCCATGCAGTTATACGAAAGAGCTATCATTTTTACTTAGCTGTTTCTCTACAAGCTTATAAGTCACTGAATCTTCCTTATTCAATTCCTGTAGTATGAAAAGTGTCCCTCTAAACCAGTGCTTCTCAACCTTCCTACTGCTTTCTAATGCCGCGACCCTTTAATACAGTTCCTCATGTTGTAGTGACCCCCAACCATGAAATTATTTTCATTGCTACTGTTATGAATCATAATGTACATATGGGATATGCAGGATATATTTTCATTGTTACAAAGGGGTCACCACCCACAGGTTGAGAACCGCTGCTCTAAACCCTTCCATGAGATCATAGAAACAAGCAAGCTCTTAAAGTTAGCTCAGAAAATACCTCTCAAATGAATATTCCATACATTTTTTTCTTTCTGATTATAGTTACATTTGGAACCCCAACTCCACTCTCTTTATCTCAAAAGAAGCTAGCAGGTAGCTCAGACAGGCTGTTGGGGACTGATCTAATAAAAAGCATTGAAAATTATTTGAGAGCGCACTAAGTTTAAAACCACCTGTGTACTCAATTCTCATATGAGAACAGTCGATGGGGGGGAGGGGAAGGGGTGAGCAGAGAGAGGGAAGGAGGGAGAGGGTGGAGGAAGGGGAGACTGAGAGTGGGAAGGAGGGAGGGGGTGGGGGTGACACTGTATGACACACCTTTGGGGGGCGGGATACAATCACCTAATAAATGCAATCAGTGTAACCTAGTTTTTTGTACCCTCAATGAGTCCCCAACAGTAAAAATAAATAAGTAAACCACCTCCCTTCAGACGTTTAGGGAGAGTGGAGTTGGTGTCAGAAAATGGACAGCAAAAAATACAGTGTTAGAAGAATGAGAGTGGGGGACAGCAAGTTAAGCAGAATGTCAGCAGCCCCAGGGCTAGCGAGTGCCATGGACACTGAGAAGCCAGCTGGTCCCTCACAGCTGGTGCATTCTATTTGTAGGCCACCTGAGCATGCCGTGAACGCATGGGTGACTGGTCTTGTTTCTCAAAGCCCTTTGGAGAACGTGGGCTTGCTGAATGCCACATAGACCCTTCCTATCGTGCAGATCACATGTGAACAACAGAACACTTAACTGCCTGCAGTTTCAAACTGCTGCTGCCATGGAGCCTGTATGCTGAGCTGGGACTGCTTCGGGGGAGGGAGGGGACATTTGCGTGATCCAGCAGGTGTCTCTCTTTCAACCTATCAATTAGGAAGAGCAGAGGCAGATGTGATATATTAGACGGTCCTAAGATGGATCACTCTGAAAAATCTCATATTGGCAAGAGTGATTCAAGTTGCCAGGAATCCGAAGTTTGCCGTGTGACATCCCCAGAAGTCTGACAGGGTTTGACTGGTTTACTCTGCTAAATGAAACTGCTGAGATGACTATCTCAAGGTGATTAATAAAGTACATAAATCTTAACTATGGGAGGAAAAGAAGATGAATTGATGCGTGCATGTATTGGAAATGTAATGAAACCAAATTGAAGCTACCAGGATTTGCTAATATATTACAGAAAAAACAATACCGTGTTTATTGTTCTTCCCTAGTCTTGTTGTTTTGGTCTCATTTCAAAAACGACCAGGAAGACATGTTTGATTTTATTTTTCATTTTTCTAGCCAAACATGTATATGATGTCATTACTATTCTCCTACTCTGTTGCCAATTCTGGTCCCATAGAGAGAGAGAATAGACCAGAATTGGCAATAGAGTGGGAGAATAGTAATGTTTCCCTGTATTCATCATTTGTTATCTCTTTCCCCTATGTTAATGCTCATATTAAGAAAAAAAAAAATAAGATCGGTTCAATTTCCCTTGAAGCTGCTAGCGATTGAATGCAGTTAGTCATCATATATGAAGTTTTGGTAGTTTTTGAAGTAATCAGAACCCTGAAGCAAATAAACACTAAATGGGCTTTCGACTTTGAAGTTATTTTTTTCTAACTAGCTCTGTTCTAATTATATACTAGTCATTATAAAATTAAAAATCATTTTAAGCTAATGGACGCTTTTTTTAGAAGTATTTGTTTCTTGCTAATTATTGGGAACTAATTGTAGTTTACGATGGTCTTCAAGAAATCTGAAGACATTGCTTTAAGAGTCCCATTTCTCAATGGTTGCAAACTGCAATGCCAGTAAGAAAAAAAATGAGTGGGAAAGAGGATCTAAGTTAATCAAAATCAGTATTTTCATGAGATTTTGTGATGTGGTTTTCGAAAAGATTTGACTTTCATAGTTTTGAAAAGATTTGACTTTTTATAAAGATTATCACAGTCAGCTACACAAGGAGATGGTATTAAAAAAAAGTTTGACTGTCACAGGGACCTGAACTTCACTCCTGCTGTATTAGATACTATGTCCTTTGGCATGTTACTTAGTGGTGCCCAGCCTCAGTTTTGGCATTTGTAAAATGGGGATAATAGTACCGGCATTGCAGCATTGTTTTAAGTGTTAAAGGTAATGTCTGTAAAATTGTTAGCCTTCAGTCTGCCATCACAGTTAGCCATTGTTATCGTCACTTCCGTTGAAGTGGTGCTCATAGACCCAGCTTGGACTTGGAGACAGTCATCCCCTGGTGCCTTGTGTCAATGTTCCTTCCAATGGCAAGTTTGATCTTCAAAGAGCACCAGATTGAAATTAAACAGTCCAGGAAAGCAGAAGTCTTCCATGTCACGTTCCCACCCTTCAGTGGGCTGACATCAGGTTAAGGGTGGGTAGAAAGTGTGACTGTTCAGGCCACATGTCTGCTAGGGGCTTTCCCATGAACCAGCAAGTCCTCAAACAGCTTACTCCCTCATGTATTTATGAAGGTGCACACTTTGCCAATATCTCTGTGGGACAACAAGGACAACAAAAAGGAGATAAATGGCAATCACAAAAAACCAAAACTTCAAACAACAAGAAAAACCCCTGGAGACGTGCCTCATAAATGCCCTTTTCTCACAATCCTCTCTTTCTTTGCTCTTTATTGCACATTGATATTCTAAATTGTACAGTGAGGAAGAACTGGGAGCCGGGTGTTTCTGTCAGGAGGTAGAGATGATGACCGTTACCTTCAGGGTTTCCCCTCCAACTCCCAGCTCTAGGCCAGCTGTTTTCATCATTAAACTATTTCCTTTTCCTCTCCTTGGTTCTTTGCTCTGGCTTCTCTTGTTTCATTTTGCTGTTGGCTTAAAGAACATTCTTCCTTAGTTTCTTGGTTCTAGATACTACATTTTCTAATTGTTTCTCCTATTCCAGGCACAAAGTGCTGTACATATTTTATTCTTAAAGCTACTCGATTTTATAACTGGAAAAAGAGTTCTACTAACTCTACTAATTGTAGAGTTATAGGGGTAGTAATTACTCGAGCAAGGGCAGGAGTGAGTGAGGTCTTTCAGGCAGGCAAGAGCAGGCTGCCTTCCTAGTGGTAGTCAACATGATGTGTACAGATTTGTGATTTTAGGAGGAATTCCCATGAAAGGAACCCAATTTTGATTCTAAATGTACATGCTATGGTGGGCTGTGTTTCCATGCCACTGTGTTTCCTTGACCTGGCTCCTCCCAACCCCCTTTACCATTCTCAAAGGAATCTACCCAGTTCTACTAGGGCTTGGCTATTGACCAAGCAATGCAAATTCAGCTACCTCTCATGTCCATTCTTTCTCCTTCCTCTTTGGATCAATCCCCTTCACATTCACAGCTTCCTGGTCCCACTACCCTGGCTTCCCAGATAATAAGAGCATGGAGAACCCTGCCAACTTATGACACATTGCCTCAGGGGTAACGGAAGAAAATGTTCTCATCTCAAAAGGCTAAGGGAGTGGTAGTGTTAGCCTTTATTAGCTTTTTTTAAGATGTTGGAAAGAAAAAGAGGTTGGATGGGTTTCAGAAGAAGGAAGGAAGAGGGATCACAGAGAAATAGGAAACAAACCATGCTTAGAGATGAACAGGCCCCCACAAAGACAAAAGTATGGACACCTCTGACTGCATCTCAGCCAGAAAGGCCAGACACAGCTAACATGCCCACCTGCCTCCCCAACCGGGCTTGGCACCACAGTGAGATAGCCAGGCATCTCAGGTCTTCCTCCAAAGATCAAACAAGGATTCTTGCAAGATCAGGCTTTTATAATAGCAATACCTACTGATAATGACACTGATCATATGCCAAGTACTGGACTAGGCCCAGGATACAAAATATCTCCTTTAATATTTACAATAACTCCATGAGATTGATAAATTATTATTCCCAGTTTATAGGTAAGAAAACTAAATCACATAGTTAGAAAGGGGAAGCTCTGGTGTTGAAACTGAGCCCTGTCATTTCCAAAGGCTGTGTCCATTTCTGCTCTGCCACATTGTCTGAAGCATGCCTGTCCACATTAGTGGGTCTTTACTGGAAGTATGGCAGTGGGGTAGGACAGAGGTTATTTTAGGGAAGCCTGTTGATGCCATGGTGACCTAAGAAAATAGCATCAGTTCCTTGTTTTTTAATGACAACATTTATATTTCATTAAAAACAACAAACCTTCAAGCTGCTGTATGCATTATTTAGCTTTTTCTGTTTACCTAGTTCTAAAAAAAAAAAAAAATCCTATATCTTCCCCCAAATTTTGTATGCTTACCATAACATGGGGACTATTCAACCTCTTACAGAGGGCAGCACCTGTGGCTCAGTGAGTGGAGCGCCAGCCCCATATACCAAGGGTGGCGGGTTCAAACCCAGTCACAGCCAAAGTGCAAAACAAAGAAATAGCCGGGCGTTGTGGTGGGCACCTATAGTCCCAGCTACTTGGGAGGGCGAGGCAAAAGAATCGCTTAAGCCCAGGAGTTGGAGGTAGCTGTGAGCTGTGTGATGCCATGGCACTCTACTGAGGGCTATAAAAGTAAGACTCTTGTCTCTACAAAAAAAAAAAATTAAAAAAAATCAACCTCTTAAAGAAAGTTGACTTAATACTCATGAGTGTCCACTGTACAGTGTGGGTAAGATAGATTTACAAGCCACTTAGAGTTGGAAGATCCAACCTAGAAACCCACCCATGCAACCCATCATCCAGGCTCTTTCTTGTGATTATTCCTAAAGACACCTGGCTAAAGCAGAGTTGAGGAGGGAATCAGGAAGAGCCTACCTGGATGTACCAGGGTAGGGCACCACATAACACAGAGTTCTACTTCCATTCAGGAGTTAGAGGGAACTTGGACCAGGTCGTTGCCCACCTGTGATCATCCAGTTTCCAACAACAGATAAATTTCTATTCACTCCTTCTCAAGATACTCATGTAGCCCATTTTCTAGAAAACAGTGGTCCTTGGTGTCTAAATGTCACCTCTGGCAATTGCAAGAGGAAAATAATGAATTTCAAACATCATTTACAGTCAGTCTTAATGTCCCATTGATGTCTAGATGAAAAGAGTAAAGGGGGCTATTTCTGATTCTCTATGGATGAAGATTGGAGGGGATAGGGATACATCAGAAAGTCAGAATCACTCACTTGTCAATCTAATTGTGCAAATGTTCAAAACAGGATATGCTGATTCTTGTTCAACTCATTGTGAACGTTTACAGAATCATATTGTTGGAAGGGAAGTTACAAGGTCATACCAGCCAGTTCTGCCTCCAGCCAGGTGCACACCCAAACTATAAAAGACTAAGAGACTGGTGAATGGTTTCATCTATATCTTTAAAAAGTGCAAGAAACCTGGAGCTTTCTTCATTTTATCATTGGGAGAGTGGGGGTAGTGCACAGTGACCATCAGAGTTTCTCATAATAAATCCAAAAGGGTGTCTGTGGAAGGGCTGTGTTTAATGAGCTTGGTGGAGGAAAGTTTTGACAGTTTTTGGAAATCACCTCTATTTTACTCATTTTATTCACATGAAAGTTATGACTCTGAGTCATCTTTTTTCTTTGAAAATGAGTTCCCACACCTTCTAGAAGGTGGTACAGCTTACTTTTGGCTGCCAGCAGATGTCTATGGGCTAGAAACCATTGTTTATCCACCCTGAGAATTTATGAATGGGAATGTACCATAATAGGGGACATTTCTCAATGAAACTCCCAGATAGTGAAAATAGAAGATAGAACCCTTTTATCCAACCCCAAGACCCTGTGGTTATTCCATATTCATCTGCTCTGTCTCCTCTATCCCCACAGTTGTTCTTTGGAATCTTCATTCATTCTGTTTCCCTCCATCTCCCCACATTCTAACCATAATACATGACAGAGTGGCCCATCATTGGAGCCAGGGTAGGCTCTCCCTTCCCTGGAGTTTGGTGCTGATTTTCTCTTACTCTTCTCTCTAGCTTTGTCTCACAAATTCGCTGAGGTTTGGTCAATGGGCTTCATCTTATGTGCCAATTCAAATTGTGGATGGCTTACAGAGTTTGCTGGAAGAAAGTTTTGATGGATCAGCCCATCTTTGGGGCATGGCAGTAAGGAATGGAAGCAAGGAATTTTGGCTCCATATCTGCACTTCCAAAACTAGACCAAGGGTACCCTGGGAATAAGAATCTCTTGCTTTGGAGTTTATTCCCTACGTATGACTAATGTGCTTCTGACCCATTAGAAGGGGCTCAAATCAGATTTATTGATTGCTATCCCAAGAGGTGCCATTAATACATCAGGAATAATATCTCATAGACTGAAAGGCAGTATCTTGTTTGTGCCAAGAGATGGTATATTCCTTAAAGTGCAAGAGGAATATTATGTGCTTTCCTGAATAAGACTTGGTAAAATATCCAGTTAATGTGAAATTCTACATGCAGCCACACTTAGAACTAGATGTTATGTGAGATATGTCTGGGCCCATTGATATCTTTTTTTCTGTACTTAATTAGAATAGTTTTCTCCCTCATTCTAACTAATGTCTGATTTTGGCTTAAACGATATGCTTAAAGATACAAGAGAAAATAAGACAAAATATTACTTATATACATGTATTTATAAGTATACGGTATATCTATACATATATAGACATCATGTTTGTGTATGGATGATGTAAAAATGAAAGGTTCAGGAACCACAGCTAATGAAAATAGCCTGCATGATAAAAATAGCCATGGTTGCTTTAAAATCTCTACCTCTTTCCTGCATTTCCAGCTTTAACAACTTGTTGGTGTCAGTTTCAGAATTTATGTCCTGATCAGTTTCACCTGATTCAGTTTTGACAAATTCTAATAATATTTCAGGTTTATTCTTATTTCATAAAGAAATTTTTTAAATCCCTATAGTTACAGAACTTACTGCTGAGGTTAATTGGAATTTCAACATCAACAATTTCTTACAGCTTACAGCAAAACATTGCATATTTGAGAAGCAACAGAAATGAATTACTGGAGACCAAAAAGTAGAGTTTACACAGAAGCTTCCCTGTCTTTAGACCATACAAGCAACAGGCAGCTGCTGGAGCTGTGCTGGTAAACATCCTGTACCAGCTTGGAGGAGAGATGAGAGGAAGAGACAGGCTTATGCACCTCGGACCCTATGTTGTTAAGAAAAGGGCAAAAACAAGGGACTGGGAGATAGAAAACTTGAGTTCAAGTTCCTTCCAGACATTTGACCTTGAGCATGTGTTAGAACTGCTCCAAACCTTGATTTCCCTTCTGGTAAAACAACAACAACAAAACAAACAAACATGGTGGTCAGATAAGAAAATGATAGTGCCTAATGAACTGTCACCAATTCGAACTAAGCTACCATCATCCATTGTCACTCAATTTCCATTGCTTACCATCTTCTCCAAACAGTCTTCCTTAAAACAGAAGTCATTGTGTCTTTCTTTCGTGTTTACTGACCTTGTTTTTGGCAAAAGCACCTGAAGGTTACAATTTCTGTCTGTAACAGTGACTTTCTATACCTAACTGGTAGGAGAGGAGAAATGATTTGAAATGATCCACTGGTGAGGACCAGAGAATTTCCTATGCAAATATATATAAATAAATAGATGAGCAAATTTGTGGTGGGGGTAGAAGAGATACAGGTTCAGAAATTAGAAAAGGGCTTTTAATAATCCTGGAATCACACTTAGTAGGGGCTATGCATTTATGGCTACATTCCTGAGGGCGCTCTGTAGTGGGCCAGCTTGTCAGAAACCACCCCATGTCTACCCCAAAATGGATTTTCAAGCTACTTTTGAATATCAGGTCATTTACAGGGAAGACTAGCATGTAGGTGGCATAGTCTCTCCTCTCTCGGGTCTAGACATTGTCCCTTTATACCAAATGTTACCAGATCTATTCTTAAACCTGCCTAGTATCCATTAATAGACATTCATTCATTCACCATGTTGAAGTTTACATGGACACTTGACGTTTACATCATTAAAGCTGTTGAGGGAAGGGCACTTCCTTTCCATGAGACACATGAGATGCTGCAATTTCAAAGAGCAAAGGATTCTGCATCTCCATAGAATCTCAGTTCTTTCTTTCTTGCTGATTCATCATATGATTGTTCTTATCTTCTCCATCCTAGTCTTTGAATTTAGAGGCAAAATGAGTTCTCTAAAGACTTTTTCAATTCTAGAATAGCAATTTTTTGGTCTTAGGAAAATCTGTGCCTCAGTTTCCATATTTACCAAAGAAGAGTGATATTTGCCTTGCTAGTACCATTAGCTGTTCCTGAAATCGAATGGGCATAGTACATGAGTGAGTTTTAATGATGTAAAGTTTCCATGTAACCTTAAGGTACTGCTAACATTGTAATTAGGATGTGGTTATTAACATGGGACAAGCAAGGACAGCCTTGCTTGCGGATGCAGAATGAATGAATACACTCCTGCCACTTGAATAGAAAGCAGGAGGATACCTACTCTGTGCATTGCCTGCGATTATTAAGAGTTCTTATATCTAGAGCACCTCCCCCACCAAAGTGCTCAGGGCACGGTACCTATGTAGTAATACAGTTGAGATAAGACTCAGTTGCCTAATGAGAAAATAACCTGCTGTCACCATTTATGTAAGCTTTTTATTTTTAAAGAGTGCTTTCCTCTTTTCCTTTTTCTGCTGCTTGGAGCTTGCTTTTGGAAGCTGACCTACAATTTTTTTTCTTCCAAGTTTGATAGTCGAGAGTCATAGCTCCCTCCAGGTCATTCACCATCAGCAAGATCCAAGCCACCTTTACAGTATTTCTGTTGAAGGCTGCAGTACAAAAGTCGCCCTGGAGGCATCAATGGTGATAATTTTGCCCTTGACTCTATCTCAGACCCAAGCTTAGCCCTGCCCTACATGTAGCATAGAGTGGGCAATGGGGCTGATTGGAGATAAGCTCAATGCATTTGGAGTGACTGTGCTCGTCTCCAAATTGCTCGGCTACCAGATGGCACTAAGGGAATGTTTTGCATTTACTATGACTCCATGACAACTGGACTAAAAAGTGTATTTTGACTAAGCAGGAAGACACTGTGCTATTGCTCCCACAGAGGTTTGCTTTTGGAATTCCTAATAAAGAAATTGTTATGGCTATTGACTGAGTTTGTTGCTTATCTGAGTAATTGCAACTGCAAGTATTTACTGTGCTCTGCCCCCCTACCTGTAGCCACCACCAAAATGGTTCAGTCCTATGTGCAAGTAGAGGGAAAGCACAGTGGTCAACTCTGAATCTCAATAATATTCTTTACAGGGGAATCATTTGCAGATGGGTAACTCACCAGCATAAAGTCATGTGTAAACATGTGTTTGTGTGTGTTGTCTGCACTCCAGTGTTCTTAGCCAACAACCTCTTTGGCAAAGTGAATCCCACAGGGCCAGGCTGTTCATCTCCCATGATTTGCTTGGAAAAGAAATGCTGAAATCCCAGATGCATAGGGAGCAGGATTGTGCTGTGTGGAAATTAGCAACATGTCAAACAGTGCTACAGCATTCTACCCAGGGAGATAGATTTCTTTTTTCTCAAAAAAAAAGAAAATTGTAGACAGACTTCTTACTTATTCCCTGTTATTCATAGACAGCACTGACAATGCGCCCCACAATGTCAAAACAAGGGATGGCAGACAAATTAACTATTTCAGTTCTGTATCTGATAGCTGATGTCTTAGGTACTGTTCAAAGTATAATTCAAATGTGAACAAGAAATGGTTGATTTAAATCAAGTTTTAAAAGATACAGCGTTTGCATCACTTCTCATGTAACCATATCTTCTTAATGTTAATCATAAACGTTAATGCAAAGATGGTAACATCTGATCATTGCCTCACATTAAAAAACACCCTGGCACACCCCACTTTGATCTAGATTTCCATTCCAGTTAAAAGCATGGGAATGTGTTAGGGTATTTTTTTGTTTTACTTTTCATGTGTATTCAATTAATAGTAAGGGACTGTTTTTTCTGATCAGTAGAAAGTTTTAAAAATAACAGAACTAACACCAGCTGATTGTAATTTATATTTCAGAAAAATAATCCTTATGCATTCCATTCCAGCAAGGGAAAGAATTGTCAGGGATGAGCAGTTTAACTTTTTGACCACTTGGAATTCATCTCCACTTTTGCATTGGATCCTGAAGCAGCCCCAAACCCAGATGTGCAGTTAGTTTCTGTTCAACTTCTACTCCTTTAGGAAAGTTATGCTGATTTGTGTAATGTTTTTTCTGAATGCCCAGATTATGTAAACATACCCATTTTCTTCTACTAGAAGAGCTAGGGATGCCTAGTGGGAAAGCATGCTAATACTTTCTTCTCTAAGCCATATTTTGGGGCAAACATTGCATAATAAAGGATGTAGAACCTGTTATAACCTCTGATATGACTACATCTTATGAGCTACTTGCAAATACACATGGCTACCTGTGATGGAAACAAGGCATCTTTACTTTCTTCACTTCACTTTATACTGCCCTGTGGGGCTCTTTGACCATGCATGAAGCCTTTGTAATAGAAAAGGTGCCCAACTGGTTTTGTATTTTATTCACTGATTCTTAAATTATAGTGCACCAAACTCTAGTCCTTTTTGAGGACTATCTTGAGAGGGAGCTAATTTTAGGTATGCTGCTTCCAACCTGATTTTGAGCAGAAATAGTTGAACTTCCAACCAGTGAGGACTTAACCTTCGCGGATAGCCAATGACAATCAATACTGGCCCGTGTGCTGGCTTTATGGTTTGTTCCCTAGGCTGCCCAGATGTTGAAGCTCTCTGGAATTCACTCTAGGCATGGACATTCAACTGGAGAAAGGGGGCTATGTGGAAAGACAAGGAGAGGAAGCCTTTTTCTTAATGTTTTGCCTGTGGTAAGTTCCACAGTTATGATAAAGCACAATGATAAAATAAGATTAGCTTATCCGTGGCATTCTTGGGTCATCCATGAGAATTAGCAAGGTGTTGGCTTTCAGTAACAGTTTAGCTTAACCTGCAAGGCTACATGGGCTCTTGCATAAACAGATACATGTATTTTATGAGCTTTACTATATGAGCCAACACCAGAGGATTCTTGGGAAGGCTTAATTACTCTCAGAGGTTTCAAGAGTGTTAAATAGATGGGATTTGGTCAAAAGTACAAATCACAATTCAAAATAAAAATTACTTGACATTAGGATCCACACGAAAGTTTACTTTAAAAGCATTTGTTTATTTTATCACTGTTTATATTTTCCCACAATCTGGACTCTTCCTGAAGTTGATAATACCATGTTTGCTAACAGAATGTGTGCTAGCAATTAGCAGAATTCTAACCCATGCTGGGTAAATAAGTGAATTGTTTGCTATGAAAATTACCAGTGAAAGACTAACCAGGATTGTTATTCCTAGCTCTGAAAAGAATCCCTTTGAGTTTTCTATCTGGTAAAAGGCAACATGATTTAGGAGAAATGTCATGAACTACAGAATTAGGATGGGAAAGAGTTTGAGTCCCAAGTCAGCAATTCGATAACTTCAAAATGTGCTGTAAGGTACCTCATGTATAAAATGGGGGTAATAATAATTAAGTCACGAAGTTGTTATAAGGATTAAATAAAGTGAGTGTATGAAAACAATATACATAGTGGCAGAAAGTATTTTATTAGAATTAATACCTCTTATTTGATTCCTAAAGAATATCAGTTGAGAGTGGAACTCTGCAATTTTTTTTTTTTTTTTTACTCAGGAAACACACAAATCAAATATATTACATTTTTCCCCTTTGCCCCAGGCCTGCATAAACCTGTCAAAACTATATAAGGAAATTATTTCTTCAAAACCAAAGCCTGGTCTTCTATTTCTAACAAGATGAGCTATCAGATGTTTAAAGAAAACCCTGCTCGTTTGCACTTGAATTTTCTATATTATACACTGATGATAGATGGTTGATGGAATAGTCAAAGCCCGAAACATCCAAAAAGCTGTATTTCACAGAGATATACATATATATGGAAACTCAAAAAACAAAACTTCTAAGTGACATGAGTCAAAGAATAAATCATAATAAAAATTATAGAAATGAAATGGTAAGTACTATTTAACAAAATATATGAGATGAAGCCAAAGTGGTTCTTAAAGAGAAATTTATGGACATGAATGCTTAAAATAGGAAACAAGTATAATGAGTTAATTATCAAGTGAAAATTTTAGAATAAGAGCAGCAGCGTAAATTCACAAATAATGGGGAAAATTTAAGGACAGCAAAAGCTAATAAAACTGAAAACAAAAATAGAAGATCACAATGCTGGAAGTTGATTCTGGAGCCCAAAGGTCTGCTTTGAAAGCATTTGTTTACATTATCTCCAGTTATGTTTCTTTAAAAAATTATAAAATTTGCCTACTGTGGTGATGTGTGCCTGTAGTCCCAGCTACTCAGGAGACTGAAGCAAGAGGATCCCTGCAACCCAGGAGTCTGAGGCTGCTGTGAATTATGCTCAACCATTGCACTCCAGCCTATGCAACAGAGTAAAGTCCTATCTCCCTCACCCCCAAAAAAAGGAATAAAAGAAAGAACGTATACAAACAACATAGAATATGTAACTAACAAGATCTATAATTATATAAGAACAAGAAGTTAATCAGATAAGAAAGCAATGTTGGGGTGGCACCTGTGGCTCAAGGAGTAGGGCACTGGCCCCATATACTGGAGGTGGCCCCAGCCAAAGACAGCAAAAAAAAAAAAGAATGAAAGCAATGATTGTAAAATTGGCAAAGTTGTAAATCTAGATAAAATGAGCAATCTGAAAGCACATAAAAATTATCAAAACTAATTTGAGAAAAAAATAGAAAGTCTGAATGATAATGTAACTATGAAAGAATTAAAATCAATAATTAATTTTTTCCTACTGGTAAACACCAGACCAGAAGATTTTGCATGTGAGTTCCACCAAATATTTTATATTCTAGTAAATAAAGAAAACCTTCCTTAGTATAATAATATTAAAAAAATAAAATTAAAGGCAAGAATTAATATGTTAGAGATAAAGATAGGAATTGCATATTATGAAAAGTTGCAATTCTTCAGGAAACTATAATAATTTTTAGTTATTAAAATAGAATTGAAATATTCAACTCCAAAAATACAGAAATTCTTCTAGACAATAGAAAAAATGGGAAATATTCTCAAACTTATTGTACAAGGGCGGTATTTACCTTGGAACTAAAAATTAACACAAGTATAAGAAAATGAAATTGCACACCATCAAAACTTAGAACACTAGCAAGTAAACAGAATATTAGCAAACTAAATTAACAATGCATTTTTAAAACATCAGATCTTATATTTGGGATTATCCTTAGAAGGAAAGTTAATTATTTGAAACTTATTTAATGTAATTTATCATATCTGCTTATACAGAGAGGAAAACTACGTCATCTCAATAGATATCAAAAAATCATTCCAGAAACTTCTATAACCATTCATGAGAAAACATTTTTTTGCAAAATAGAAATAGAAGTTTCTTAACCTGATAAAGTATAACTATAAAAAACATATGGTAAACCACTCAATAGTGAATTTTTTTTTTTTTTTTTGCAACAGAGTGTCACTTTTTCACCCTCAGTAGAGTGCTATGGAGTCACAGCTCACAGCAACCTCCACCTCCTGGACTTAGGCGATTCTCCTGCCTCTGCCTTCCAAGTAGCTGGGACCAGAGGTTCCCGCCACAACTCCCTGCTACCTTTTTGTTGCAGTTTGGCTGGGGCCAGGTTTGAACCCCCTACCCTCAGTACATGGAGCTAGCGCCCTACTCACTGAGCCACAGATGCCACCCAGTGAAATATTTTTTAAAGTTCCTTTAAAATTAGGAACAAAATGAGGATGCTTGCCATCACCACATTGACATCAATATAATTTTGGAGGTTCTAGCCTGGAGAAACACAGGCTAGAAAGTAACCATTATATTGGGAGACATGCAGAAGAATATTCACTCAAGTTTTGATTTCAATAAACTAAAAATTATCCAATGATCCTTTGGCTTAGAGTAGATAGTCAGTTGTGGTACCTTTTTATCATGGCATCCTATATATCAGGAAAGCAAATGGAACATATTTATATGTGTGTCCACATGATAAATGGTGTTGAGCAAAAATGCTAATCAGGAAAATTTTAATGTATATTTTGAAAATATACACAGTTCAATGTAAGCATTTTACATCGTATATTGAAGCAGTACCCTGAACCCCATAAATGCATCAATGTAAAAAAAATAAATAAATTACTAAGCCAGCTTAAAGAAAAATAAGTAAATGATTAACATAAAATTCAAAATCTTGGTTCCATCTGAAGAAAGTTTTAGAGACATGCTTTTGTACTGTTTTCTGTATCTTGACCTAGTGATAGATACCTAGGTGTTTGTTCTTATTAATTAGACTCTACATTGAATATTTTCCATATTTTTTTATTATCATTAAGTCATAGTTGTATACATGAATGCTTTTATGGGGGACAATGTGCTGGTTTTATATACAATTTGAAATACTTACGACAAATTGGTTAACATAGCCTTCACCGCACTTTCTTAATTATTGTATTAAGACATTTATACTTTACTTTTCGTATAAAGCAAAACAAAACATTGCAATGAATGTGGATGAAATACACATTCTTCTTTGATACACTGTCCTGTTTCCCTGTCAAAGGCATCATTTGTAGAAAATTGCCAACGTCATATACAAGAAACTTCACAGAGTAATCATTTAACTAATGTCCGTTTTGTACTCACTTGGTGGGTGGCCAAATTCTCTTGTTTGTTTTCCTTCGCATTCTTCCAAATCTATGCTTTCATTTAAATGGAACTGTGGGTCCCTATCATTTAGTGCTCTTAGCTGTATGCTCTTCTTAGTCACGTGTAAATTTTCCTCAACTTCCCTGAGCTGCTTCCTTGTCTGTAAAGCAGAAAATATACTACCTGCTCCATACTATGGGAGTGAAAATTAAACAAAATGCTATCAGGCTGGGATCTAGTAAGCACCAAATAAAGGTTGACTATTATTGATTGTTAAGAATCAGTATGTAGAGCGTCACCACGACCTAGGTATAAAGTAGACATCACAGCCACTCTTAGTATCATGGTATCATATCTAAGTATCAATAAGGACTGAGGCCTTATTTGTTTGACTTTTATTATGACCTCCTAGAGACAATTGTCCCTACCTTAATACTATACCCATCTCCATGATGCTTGGCCCTATTTCTGTAGGACACAGTACCTGAGGCAGGTTATTACCCCACTCCATTCTCTAAGGCCATTTACTGACAGTCTGCTTCACAATAATCCTTACCTAGTATCTCAGAGTTCATCATAGGGTCATTGGAGGATTTGACTCTCCTGTTCTCTTTAACTCTGAGCTGTATGTACCTTCCTGATTTTACAGGCTGTTTCAATGACCAGCTTTATCCAGTGAGTCATCACTGGTCTTTCCCCTTAAATAAAATTCAGTGGGAAAATTTATATAAACACTGCTCCTCCACAGATAACATATAAGAAATCTTTAGAAGTTGTTTTTGTTCCACCCCTTCTCAGCCTCACACTCATGCATTCAAGCAGTTCCCAGAATTCCAACAATGAATCATGGCTTCCCAGCCTGATAAGAAAAGATGTGATAATTTAAATCTTGCTCTGTTTGGTTGAGACTTGAAACCCCTGTGACCCTCACTTTCACAATAATTATATTCAGGTGATGCAATAACCCGTTGGTCTTCTTACAGTATGAATATTTTATCTTATTCCTTCTTCATGGTTGTTTGTTCATTTGCTACGCATTCTTTCTGTGGTTCAGGATGTACGTCACTGCTGTTGTCTTTGGATTATAAGATCAAATGTGTGATCTGGAAAATGGTGAAGGATATGCAGAAGAAACTGCTAGGAAAGAGTATCTCACAAACTCCCTTTAATATCCAAGCTCCCAAAAGTACTAACAGTCAGTACAGAGAATGTCCTATGACTTCTCCACTTCCCCAGAAAAAGCTCAAAAAGAAATGAGAAATGTTTCCATTCAACGTACTGTGTATCCAGTGCAAAATTATAATCCACATAAACATTTTAGAAGAGAAGGCTAAAAAACTCAAAACCATCATATTCTGTGGGAATTTATAATTTAAATATGATAGCCATATAGAGTGAGATAGGAGAAAAGAAAGGGAGTGGTAATGACATTGCTGGCACTAATGTCTGTTTGGGAAATGGAAATATATAGAAAAAGGAGTCAACTAGTTCTTGGGCATTGATCAAAGAAAAATATAAGAGCATATGGAAAGGAAATAAAGGTCATTTTATTTTATAACATTTTCCTTTTGATATTAGGTGGCTACACAGCTAGTCTACCTTTATCAACCCCAAGATTCCAAGGTATTTTGGTTATTCTAATTTGCTATGTCCATAAACTCAAAGGAGGTTAGCACTAAAGCTGATATGAAAGAACATTTAATCATTGTGCAAGAAAACTCAAATACATTCAGGGAGCAGACAGTTCATAGAAATTTGTGAAGCAATTCATAGGAATTTGTGAAGCAGCCTGACCATGAGTTTATAACAGGAAAAAGCAATTTTTTCAGAAAACTATGGAGTCCTTTCCTCTTCCCTACCACCAAGAAAAGCAGTTACATTCAAAAAAATATTCTTTACTGTGACAGCCACACTAAGTATATCTACTGACCCAGGTTGGCCCCTATACTACCAGTTTGTGAGACTAACAATCCCATTGCATAGATGGCAGATGCCTATCGTGGTGGTGACTTACCCAGGGTGGAGATGAGGATCCAAACCTGTACTCAAGGATGGATTCCATGCAGAGCTATGAAGGAAGGGATGTGTAGGTGTTTTTGTGTAAACAATTCTTGCTCCATAGAATAAAGCAAATTAGATGAGAAGAATGTAGACATTTTATAAACACTACCGAAGTATTGGGGTCAATAAAAGAGACAAAAAACTTGATTGAATAAAACATCTTGCTTCCACCTCATTGCATCCTTGTCCATATTGATCAGCTGTAATAGAGCATGACAGGAGGTATTGATTGACTGAGGCAATTCTCAGTATTTGGGACTTGAGAGCAGCCATAGACTTTCAAGAAGGCAGTGCTCTTCGGAAGCCTAAAATTAGAAAGGTTCAGTGAGAAAGGGCTGGGTCTAAGGTGTTCAATGTCTATATCAATCTGGCAAATGACTTACTTGAGACATAAAGGGACTCATTTTCTTCATCGATAAGTTACAGATAAGCATATGTTGGTTATTGTCTTATAAATAGCTGTTGATGAAATGCCTACTAAGAGTATTTGCCTGGGTTTCTGTATTATTGATTTCTAAAACATTCTCAAAAACAGAAAGCAGTTGAATGCACACTTCTACATTTGTTCCCTACTTAAAAATAAAAACAGAGAAACAATAGCAAAGAAAAATGTTAAAATGCATAAATCTATCAACACATCGGAAACAAAAGATGACAGCATTAAAATTGGGGGAGCTAGAAAAAGATGAACCCATGTTCATACTTTAGTAGATGCAAGATGATAATATATGAACTAAAATAAAGATTATTAGAAAGTCTGAGCGACAGTCAGATCCTCAGATCCCTTCATCTGCTCATAATCGGGTGACTGCCACGCTTCAGCAATTTTTAAGTATACGATATATTGTTGTTCACACAGTCACCATGTTGTACATTGGATCTCTTGGGCTTATTCCTCCTATTTAACTGAAATTTTGTATCCTCTGGCTAATATCTCCCCAACCCCTCCATCTACAGTCTCTGACAACCGCCATTCCACTCTCTACTCCCATGAGTTTCTCTTTTTTAGATTTTGTAAATACAAGAGATGATATAGCATTTTCACTTAACGCAGTGTCCTCCCTCTGCGTTCATCCATTTTGTCACAATGACAAGATTTCTTTCTTCTTTTAAGCTGAGTAGCATGTCATTATGCATATGTACCACATTTTCTCTATTCATTCCCCCACTGATGTACACTTAGGTTGATTTCACATCCTAGCTCTTGGGAACAATGCTGCAATGAATATGGGAGTATATGTGTACCTTTGACATACTGGTTTCATATACTTTGGATATACAGGGTGTCCATAAAGCTCCCTATTTTAAACTGCACACAAACTTTATGTCCACCCTGTATGCCTAGTACTGGGTTTTCTGGGTCATATAGTGGTCTTTTTTGATTTGTAAGGAACCTCTACACTGTTTTCCATAATGGCTGTACTAGTTTACATGCCCACCAACAATATACAAGGTTTTCCTTTTCTCCACATCTTCTCAAAACTTTCCTTTTGTCTTTTTGATACAGCCATCCTAACAGGTATATGGTGATATCCACATACCCTGGTGTCTTACATTGTGTGATGCCTTACAGTCTTGGATATGGAACACCAAGATTCTTAACCTGTTCAGTCTTGAGGCTTCTAATCTCATTAAACCACAGACCTTGTCTTAGAAACAATTTCTGTACAAGTGGTCCCTGAGTTACATACTTCTGATTTACATACAATTCACCCTATGAATGAAGGTTATTAATGTAAGTCTCCAAATTAGAAACATCTGACTGACATTCAACTCACACTTACAAATGGGGGCTACTACAGATGATAGGTGAATGCACCTATAACAACTTAGATACATATTAACTGAAGAACAATTCTATAATGGCCAGGCACAGTGGCTCATGTCTGTAATCCTAGCACTCTGGGAGGCCGAGGCAGATAAACTGCTTGAGCTCAGGAGGTTGAGAACACTTTGAGCAAGAGAAAGACCCAATCTCTACTAAAAATAGAAAAATCAGCCAGGTATTATAGCAGATGCCTATCAGAAACTCAGGAGGCTGAGGTAGGAAGATTGCTTGAGCCCACGAGATTGAAGTTGCTAAGAGCTATAATGATGCCATGGCACTCTATCCAGGGTGACAGAGTGAGGCTCTGTCTCAAAAAAAGAGAACAAATCTATTGCACTATCTCATTTGTTACTCAGGGACTGCATGTGTACAGATTTTACACATAGCTTAGGGGAATCACAGAGTCCCTGATGCCCATTCATGGACCACTTAAGTGTCCATGATCTGCTGTGAGACTGATCTGTGTTATTTATCATACTGGATTCTAAATAAGTGACTGAATAGATTCAAAAATAGGGTATCTAGTTTCAACTGATATGTTGAGTGTATACGTGGACACAACCAGTGCAGTGTTTCATTTATGTCTTTGATATTCCTCTTGGAGTAGGGAGATTCGGTTCTGGATCTTTTTCCTTCTTACACTTTTGGCAGTGTCTGACCTTGTATCTACCTCCATCCATCCTGAACCAATCCCTAATGTCTTCTCCACTACCCCAAGTCTGGAATCCCCAGCCTCTTCTTGTAAAAAATGCCCTCAACAGTACATCTTACCATTGTATATTAAACAAATAAATAAAATACTTCATTATGCCTCATTTGTTCTACATATTCAAGGCTGCCATATGGCTTCAATGGATGTCTAGTGAAAATGTATTTAATATCTCATAAAGCTTGCATAAAGATGTCAAATGCCCATAATTAAAGATGAATCCTCTTTGCGATATCGCTTTACCAATTAGCCACCTGGAGCTGTCTGGCCAAGTCCTAATCAATTAGCCAGTTGTGGGTGTTTTGAAGATGTACAAGTCCTGAGGAGAGCTGGGAATACTTAGCAAGCTTAGTAGTGATGATAGTGCTGGGATGACTGAATTCAGGACGTTCTCATTAGGAAAATGCCTCACTGCAGCACATTTCTACTCCCTCCGGCAATCGCCATTGGCAGGAACTAAGCAACTTTCCCCAGCCCTGCCCCTTGCAGGATAATAGAACTCCCAGTGACCGTGGGAGGAGCAGCAGAGCAGGACTCGTAGGCGCGTGCTTGCTGAACTAACCTTACTCTCTTAGTGGTCCCTTCCTTTTCATAAAGGACAGTCACATCTCCGTTTAAGTCCTCAGCTTGCTACACTATCACCTCCACAAAATTTCATCCTCACTCCCTTTGCCACCAGTTCTCCCACCTTGTAGCTAGAGATGAGAGAAATGTAAACTTTGGCATGCCTGGCTCCTGGGAACACATGTCAGATGAGGCAGACAACAGGTCATATTCCTGGGAACCTCAGTTCTCATTCTAGCAGATTTACTTTTTTTTTTTTTTAATTTTTATTAAATTATAATTGTGTACATTGGTGCAATCATGGGGCACAATGTGCTAACTTTATATACATTCTGAAGTATTTTCATTGAACTATTTAACATAGCCTTCATGGCCTTTTAATCACTATATGAAAACATTTATATTCTACATTTAGTAATTTCCACCTGTACCCTTTTAAGATACACCGTAGGTGTGATCCCACCAATCACCCACACTCCACCCATCCTCCCCCCACCCCACCCATGCCCCGTTCCCCCATTCTTGTGCGATAACTGGGTTTTATCCTTCATATGAAAGCTATAGATTAGCTGAGAAGAATATTTCAACTCCATCCAGGTTAATGCAAAAGATTTGAAGTCACCATCTTTTTTAATGGCTGAATAGTATTCCATGATATGTACCACAGTTTGTTGATCCATTCCTGTGTTGATGGGCATTTAGGTTGTTTCTACATCTTGGCAATTATAAACTGATCTGTGATAAACAAACTAGTGCATATATCCTTATGATCAAATGATTTTTTTCCCCATCAGGGTAGATGCCTAGGAATGGGATTGCAGGATCAAATGGAAGGTCTAATTTGAGTTCTTTGAGGATTTTCCATACTTCTCTGTAAAGAGGCTATATTAGTTTTCAGTCACACCAGCAGTGTAAAAGTGTTACCCTCTCTCCACATTTGTGCTGGTGTCTGCATCATTGGGATTTTGTGATATGGGGTAATTTTACTGAGTTTAGGTGATAAGTTAGGGTAGTTTTGATTTGCATTTCTCTGATGATTAGGGATCATGAGCATTTTTCATGTGTTTTTTAGCCATTCATCTGGCTTCCTCAGAGAAAGTTCTTTTAATGTCTCTAGCCCAGTGATAAACGGAATTGCTAGCTTTTTTTTTTGTTGATTAATTTGAGTGCTTTATAGATCCTAGGTACAAGCCTTTCTCAGATTCTTAATATGCAAATCTCATTTCCTATTCTGAAGATTGTCTATTTGCTTTGATTGTTGTGTCCTTAGTTGTGCAGAAACTTTTCAGTTTAATTAAGGACCATTTGTTAATTTTTGTTCTTGTTGCAATTGCCATGGAAGTCTTCTTCATAAAATATTTCCCCAAGCCAACATTCTTAAGAGATTTTCCCAGACTTTCTTTGAGCATTAATTTCATGCCTTAGATTCAAATCTTTTATCTATCCTGAATCAATTTTTGTATGTGGTGAAAGGGATGGGTCAAATTTCAGTTTTTGCACGTGCGTGTCCATTTCACCCAGTACCATTTATTGAGTAGGGATTCTTTTCCCCAATGTATGCTTTTGTTGGATTGATCAAAGATCAGATGGCTACAAGAGATTGGTCATGTCTTGGTTTTCTATTCAGTTCCAGTCTCTATTTTTGTGCCAATACTATGCTGTTTTGATCACTGTGGACTTGTAATATAGCCTATAGTCTGGTAGTCTTTGTTTTTATTACTAGGAATTGCCTTGGCTGTATAGGATTTTTTTCTGGTTCCAAACTAAATGAATAACTATTTTTTCCAAGTCTTCAAAGTAAGATAGTGGTATTTTAATGGGGATTGCATTGAAACTATAAATTGCTTTGGGAAGTATAGACATTTTAACAATGTTGGGTCATCCCAGCCAGGAGCATGGTATGCTCTTCCATTTGTTAATGTCTTCTGCTATTTCTTTTCTTAGGGTTTCATAATTCTCTTTGTAGAGGTCCCTCACCTCTTTTGTTAGGTATTGTCATAGGTATTTCATTTTTTTGAAGCTACTGTGAAGGGAATTGTGTCTCTCATTAGATTCTCAACTTGACTATTATTGGCATATGCAAAGGCTACTGATTAATGGACATTGATTTTATACCCTGCGATGTTACTGTATTTTTTGATCATTTCCAGGAGTCTTGTGGTTGAGTCTCTGGGGCTCTCTAAGTATAAGATCAAATCATCAGCAATTAGGAATAGTTTGACTTCCTCTGCCCCCATTTGGATGCCTTTTATATCCTTCTCTTGCCTGATTGCATTGGTTGGAATTTCCAGCACTATGATGAATAGTAGTGGTGATAGAGGTCATCCTTGTCGGGTTCCAGTTCTAAGTGAAAAAGCTTTCAGTTTCACTGAATTCAATATGACACTAGCCATGGGGTTGTCATGGATGGCTTTAATCAGTTTAAGAAATGTACCCCCTATGCCTATATTCTTAAATGTTCTTGTAAGAAAAAGAACATTGATGAATTTTATCAAATGCTATTTCTGCATCTATTGAGAGGATCATTAATCCTTGTTTTTGCTTAGGTGTATTGTTATTGATACAGTATATTACATTTATGGGTTTGCATATGTTATACCAGCCTTGCATCCTTGGGATGTAGCCTACTTGATCATGATGTATAATTTTTTTAATGTGTAGCTGTAATTTATTGATTAAACTTTTCTTGAGTATTCTTGCATCTATATTCATTAGTGAAATTCTTTTGTACTTCTCCTTTTTAGTTGGGTCTTTTCCTGGTTTTGGTATCAGGATAATTTTTGCTATAAAGAACATGCTGGGGAAGACTCCTTCTTTCTCAATGTTTTGGAATAGTTTCTGCAGTATGGATTTAAGCTCTTCTTTGAAGGTTTGATAGAATTCTGTTGTGAAGCCATTTGCCCAAGGCATTTTTTTTGCTGGAGGACTTTTTATTGTTTCTTTGATGTCAGTGCTTGATATAGGATTGTTCAAGAGATCTATTTCTTTTGGTTAAGTCTAGGGACAGGGTGTGATTTCAGGTATTGGTCCATTTCCCCATGTTGTCAAATTTCTGGGCATAGAAATTTTTTGTAGTAGTCAGAGATAACCTCTTGTGTCTCTGTGATAGCTGTTGTTATTAACCTTTTTGCATTTCTTATTGAGGTTATTCAAGATTTTGCTTTTCTGTTTCTTATTTATCTGGCCAAAGGTTTATCAATTTTATCATTTTTGTGAAGAACCAACTTTTTGTTTCATTCATTTTCTGAATGATTCTTTTGTCTTCAAGTTCATTAATTTGGGATTTAATTTTGGCTATTACTTTTCCCTTGCTAGGTTTGGAAGTTGATTTTTCTCTTTTTCCATTTCCTTAAAATGATTTATTAGTTTGCTGATGTGCTATCTTTCTCTTTTTCAGATGTAGGTATCTAATGCAAGAAATTTCCCACTGCTTTTGCTGTATCTCACAGGTTTTGGTAACTTGTAGCTTCATCGTTGTTATATTTGAGGAATTTAACAATTTCCTCCTTAATCTTTTCCTTGCCCCAGCTGTCATTCGTCATAAGGTTGTTTAATTTTTGTGTCTTTGTGCAAGGATAAAAATTCTTGTTGGAATTGAATTCCACCTTTATGGCCTTGTAGTCTAAAAAGATACTTACCCATGTGGGCAACAGCAAGACCCCCACCTCTGCAAATTATAGGAAGAGAAGGTGAAAAAAAAGGAGAGAAAAGTAAAGTAAAATTCAGCTGTATGTCACAGAGGGGACTTCCAATACTGACTTTCCAAAGGCCAAAGCTAGAAAGACACCCTGGAGTATGACCTCATGACCTCCTTGAGGCAGACCACTTTCATGAACTCTCAGATACACCAATGCCATGACATCTCAGTCCTCAGAAGAAAAAAAATAAAGAAAATTAAAAATATTATTGTAAGATAATATAAAAAAGGATATCTTAGCTGTTTTATAATGAACTCATGTGGGGAAGATGAGCAAAGTAGAAAAGTCTCTGTGATAAGAGAGAAAAAAGGAGGGAAATGAAGAAAGAGAACATAAGTGGTGGTGAAATACCATAACAAGGTGGAGGAATACATGGTATTGAAGAAAGTGAAGATGAAGATTAAGAACACAATAAACCAAACAGAAACAAAACAAAACTAACAACCCCCACAAACCAAAAAAATCAACAACAACAACAACATCAACAACAACAACAAAGAGAAAAGAAAAAAAACCCTAAATAAGTATTGGGAAAGGTGAATTAAAATAAGAAATGCACATATTGCAATGTATTACCTGGACACCAGGTGGCGCTGTGGTGTTAGGAGACTGCGAACACACAGAAAACCCATCTTTAGTTGCCGAGGACATAGGGTCCTGCCTTCCTGACTTAGTTGCCTTTAGTCAGGGCCACGTTGTCCTCATCATACAGTCTGTGCAGGGTCGGAGTCTTAAAGCTCCCCAGAATCCTTAGGAGGCACGTCTCACAGTTCCCCTAAAAACAATTCCCAGGGAGTGTGGGAGCCACTCAGCTCACCCGAAGAGTGGAAGCCCAAGTTCATCAGGTGTGCCAGAGCCAGTTGTGCCAGAGCCAGTTGTGCCCTAAGATCCTGGGGACCTTTCCTCCCACAGAATCTTCCCACATTGGCAGCCCTGCTAGCATCCAAGATCTTCCTACGATGGTGACCCAGCTGGCAGCCAAGCCAATGGGAAAATACATTCAGCATTTTTTTGTGGGCACTTGCTGATAAAGGTGAAGTAATGGCTTCTCAAATATCTTTCTTTTTCTTCTTCTTTTTTTTTCCATTATTGTGGCAATAGTCCTTATGTTAGAATCATTTATTCTGAAATGGTGGGCAAACACAGTTGCCAATCTTATCAAGCAATTCAGCACTTTTTTTTTTTTTAATAATGCCATGCCTTTTCTCCATTTCTGGGGAAAACATCCCCCTTCACTAGTGGTAACTTGTGTGGGTCCCATGGTGTTATTCAAGGTTTATGATATTGTTGATCTTGTACTAAACATGATGAAAAATATGTGAGAACCATGAGATATCACTTTTTAATTTCACATGCAATTTACTGCAGAATTGCACTGTTCATGTGGAGACGATGAGCATCACACAGTGTGTTAAGCACTTACTTGCAAAGCTTGAACTCACTGCAGTAGCAAGAGGTTGTGGTGATGAAATTATCCTGGTATGAACTACTGTTTATTTTATGTCTGAAGATTTATACGATGTCTTCATATTTACTTATATTTTTCTTGTCTGAGAAGGATGCCTTATCTGTTTGTGTGTAAAAATTTTTGATAATTTTTATCTTTTTATAATTTATGTATATTTTATGTTAGGACATAATGAGTAGACTGAAATCCACATGCATATGTATTTTATACATTCACTACATACATACCTTTTTTCTCAATTTCTTTTGATAATTCTAAGCTACATGGTTTACCTGCAAGACTTTTGAAATTGTTGCAAATCTCCAAAAAGATTTCTTATACATTAATTTAAAACTTTGCCCATAAATGGACCCCTGCAGTTCAAACCCATATTGTCCAATCATCAAGTGAAGACAGAAATAACATGAATTTTAAGTGTTGTATCTTGCAATAATGTTAAACCACTTGTTTGTTTTAGATAATTTTTGTAGAGTTCCTTGGAATTTCTACCTAGATGATCATATTGTCTGTGAATGAGATCCTTGTATTTTTTGCTTACAACCTAGACACTTTATGTCTCTTTTTCTTGCTTAACTGCACTGAAGAGAATCTCAAGAGC
>CAUYON010055332.1:0-46390 GCA_963573935.1 Arctocebus calabarensis
GAAGATATCAGCTTGGGGAAACACTTCATGAAGAAGACTGCCATGGCAATTGCAACAACAACAAAAATAAACAAATGGGACTTAATTAAACTCAAAAGCTTCTGTACAGCTAAGGAGACAACAACCAAAGCAAATAGACAATCTACACAATGGGAAAGGATATTTGCATATTTTCAATCAGACAAAAGCTTGATAACTAGGATCTATAGAGAACTCAAATTAATCCACATGAAAAAAGCCCAAAATCCCATATATCACTGGGCAAGAGACATAAATAGAACCTGCTCTAAAGAAGACAGACGAATGGCTAACAAACATATGAAAAAATGCTCACCATCTCTAATTATTAGAGAAATGCAAATCAAAACCATCCTGAGATACCATCTAACTCCAGTGAGAAAGGTTCACATTACAAAATCTCAAAATTACAGATGCTGGCGTGGATGGGGAGAGAAAGGAACACTTTTACACTGCTGGTGGGACTGCAAACTGATACAATCTTTTTGGAAGGAAGTATAGAGAACTCTCAGAGAACTCAAGCTAGACCTCCCATTTGATCCTGCAATCCCATTACTGGGCATCTACCCAGAGGAAAAAAATCCGTTCATCATAAAGACACTTGCACTAGACTGTTTATTGCAGCTCAATTTACAATTGCCAAAATGTGGAAACAGCCTAAATGCCCACCAATCCAGGAATGGATTAACAAACTGTGATATATGTACACTATGGAATACTATTCAGCCATTAAAAGAAAATGGAGACTGTACACCCTTTATATTCACCTGGATGGAAGTGGAATACACTATTCTTAGTAAAGCATCACAAGAATGGAGAAGCATGAATCCCATGTACTCAATTTTGACATAAGGACAATGAATGACAATTAATGACATGGTGGGGGTGAGGGAAGGGGAGAGCAGAGAAAGAATGAGGGAGGAGTGGGGAAAGGAAGAGCAGAGAGAAGGAATGAGTGAGAGGAGTGGGGTCTTGGTGTGTGCCACATCTTTTGGGGGCAAAACATGATTGTAAGAGGGACTTTACCTAATGAATGCAATCAGTGTAACCTGGTTTCTTGTACCCTCAATGAATCCCCAACAACAACAAAAAATTTAAAAAAAAATTTCTTTGCATATTAAACACTAGCCCTTTAACTAAGATAGATTTTGTAAATATTATTTCTGTATTTTCTACTTATCTTTAAACAAATGTATATAAATGATTTCTTTGTAATAAAATGTGTCAATTTCTTCTTGCATCTCACAGTTCAAAAACTTCACCCTAGACCTAGGCTATAAAAGCACTTTAAATGCTTTATTCTACATTTGTTCTTTGTACATTTTTACCTTTAAATATCTGACCTTTTCAGGTTGTTTTTATGTATGGTTTCAAAAGTGGGTTTGTTATTTTTTAATTCTTTTCCAAGTAACTATTCGCCTATTCCTTTATCATTTATCAAAAAGCCTAGTTGTGCTTCTGATTTGAGATATCACTTTGTCACATGCCAATTTCTGTATGACTTGGGTCTGTCTGTCTGGTCTATTTGTATTGAGCTATCTATTCAGGCACCAATGCCACACCGTTTTACTCATTGAAGCTTTGTAGTACATTTTAATATTTGTCAGTGCTACCAGCTACCCTTTCCTCAAAAAGCTTTTCATTTTTTGTATTTTCCTTGGAATGTATATATTTCCTCCAGGTTTTCAAATTACTGGCATGGAGATGGGCAAAGTATTTTCTTGTGATTTTTAAAAATATTTGCTCTGAATCAATAGTTACATGAGCAATGGCTGTTAGATGAGGAGGAACATGAGGTAGTTATTGAATAGTTATTTGTTCCTTGCCATTTTTTGTTTAGTATATTTGTGCTTTCTCCCTTATTTCTTGACTAAATAGTGAGATGTGTGTGGGCTTTCTAATAATTTTTTCCCCAAAGAAATGGGACTTTGGTTTATTAACTTGATATATAGTTTTATTACATTTTACCTCATTGATTTTTGTTTGTATCTTTATTGATTCTTTCCTTATACTTATTTTTGTTTACTTTGTTTTCTGTCTCTAGATTTTTGAGTTGGAAATTGAATTAATTTATTTTTATTTCTTAATGTATACAGTATACGGGTGTTTAAAGCTATTTTTCTGATTGCTGCTTTGGATGTGTCACATAAATTAGAGAGTATAATATGTCATATAATTATTTTTCAGAGGTACTCTAATTTTTGTTTGCATTTCTCTTTCACCTAAATATAAAATTTTTTTAATTTCCAAGTGAAATGGGTTTTAATGTATTTTTTTTATTTTAGCTGTATTTTCCTATAACCAGAGAATGCTGTTTTTAGCACTTATGTTTTGCAGCTCATGAAATTTTCTGAGCAAGCTGTTATATGATCAATTGTTATGAATACTCTACAAGCACTTGACAAGAAGGGACATTCTCTATTACCAGGGAGTAGTGTTTGATATTTTTCAAACAGATCCACCTTACTAAGTATGTTCTTTAGTTATAATATATTCTTACTCATAATTTAGTCCAGTTGACCTGCTTTGTACTAAGGATAGAGTGTTAAAATATCTTACTAGCAATGATTGTTTTTATTTGATTCAAAAATATTCATAACCATTACGAGTACATTTTGAATGCAGCTTAAGGTTCAGTGTCTTTGTTCAGGAGCATCCTTAGTTTTTCTCCTATTTCATTCTTTCTCTTTGTAAAGGTAACACCATTTGTTTATGACTGTGTCTCCAAGAAGCTATACTTTGCAGCTTCAGCTCTGCTCCTACTCACTTTCAAGTCCTTTCTCTATAAATGATGGAGGGAGCCATCCAGGTCCAGATCTATCTTCAGTGTTTTACCTCTTAGTCTTGATCTTTCTCTTTCTTGGGGTGATTTTATCTGTGCTTCATGTATGATATTGGATCTTGTCTGTCTCTTCTCAGGGGATCACCAAGGATCCCTTTCTTCCTTGTTCACTTCAACCACAGATTTGCAAAGCATAGGAGGCTCTGTTGGAATTTGGTACGTGTGTATGTGTTTTTCTTCTTACTGACAATGTGTTTTTCTTCAATACTGACAAAGTGTATGATAGTCTCAGTTTCCAAAGGTAACGATCTGTGTGTTTTTGTTCACTTTCCTGTTGATATTATTTAGGAGAAGATGTACAATAGAGAGGTCAATTCAGCAGCCACCATTTCCTTAAGCCAGACTCTTTTGACTTGAGTTGGATGCTCTAGATCCTCTAAGCAGAAGGTGCTTTTAAATGTGGCATTTTATGTAAAAAGTAAATGTCCTTACTCTCTTCTGTTAATACTATTCTCCTCTGGGACATAATCAGATATTTTCAACAAAGCTTCATGTTAACTTTTGCATAATCATCCTTCTTTCTCCAAAGTGTTTCTTTTTGGAATGGGACACAAATTTCCTGACCCAATTTACAAAGTAAGATTATCCATTGGCTTGTGTAATGTCTGCATGTTTCTTCCAAGAAGAAGGTCTTAGAAAGATTTATATTTTCTTTTTTAAGAAATTAGTTTTTATCACTCTCTCCCTCCCCCAAATAACAACAAAATCAATATTAAAGCTACAAGAAATGTGAAAAGCTTGGGCTTATGTAAAATTAACATAAATATGTTTTATGTGACCCATAACAAATGACCATTTGGAGGTAAATAACTCCTTCGTTCATTGTTCATTTGACCAAAAACCTAAGTATAAATCTATTATTTGATAAGAGTGAACAGCAACTGTAGGATTAACAAGCACTAGTGAGAGACTACTATGAAATAACAGTATAATCACCTAATGCAGGTTTAAAATTTCCTTTTCTTATCTGGAAAGAGCTGTTATCTGCTACTATTTAAAAAAATGACTTACAGGGGGGACAAGAAATACAGTTCCAAACTCAAGTGGGTAAAAATAAGAGACATTAAATCCAGAAAAAAACAACTGAAATAAAATCATAAGGTATGTTTATGCTGACAAATGTCAGAAAATTTAGAGTCTTTTAAAAGTACTATATTCAATTCTGTCTAGCAAACATGTCTAAATCCTTAGGATCTTTGACTAGCAGATCATCTTTAAGACTTAGGTATTTAAGGACACATTTGCACTATTATGAAGACATTGGTCAAATTCATTAGACTTGCTCAATTGTTTATTGTATTGGGGGGGGTGGTAAATATACATTTTGTGCAAAACTCTTAAGTGACCAAATGCTCAACTTTACTGACCAAGTACTCAAAACTAAAATCAATTACTGAGTTGTTAAGTAATAACCTAAATAATATTTGACGTAGCATCAATAAGTGTCTAAAAGGTAGTTTGTTCATTTATATTGTGAAATTTAAGAGCTCATCTCAACTCTGGAAAGGTTTGCCTTAGCGACATATTGAGCAGTAGGAATTTTACATACAAAGACAACCCAGCTCTGAGGCCCTGACTTGAATGAGTGGTGTGTTTCGATAGCTTTATCTCTGAAAGAGAAAAGGTAAGGTCTGAGTATCTTACTTTAGCACCTGCAGACTCCAGTGTATCTTTCATTTCCTGAGTCACAGCAAGACCTGCAATTAGCCCACAAGTTCCTTTAAGTTCTCCTGAGCCACATAAAATAAAATTGCAATTAACCCAAGATGGAGCATTTTGGCCATTAGGAATGCTGGTTAATTTTGGTGGTGGTGTTGTCATTGTTACTAATTCAGAGTAATCACTTTCTGTTTTAATATTGTTGTGGAAATTCCTATTGGAAATAAATCAGCTTAATTTCTTCAACTCAGTGAGAGAGAGAGAATATAAATTAAGGTATACTAGAACATATGCTGAAATTATTCTTTATAAAAAAAAGTTTTGATCTTAGAATCTGGAACAATATTTTACATGTAACAAAGCCTTCAGTGACTATGTGGAGAGAATAAATGATTATGGATTACTTTTCCATATAAATAGAATATAACAATAGTTGACTCTCATTAGTAAAGTTCTGGTTAAAAGTGTTTAAACGTAAGTAAGTTCTAAATCTTCCTGACCAAAGACAGAATGTTTTTATAACATTCCACTTAGGATCATGATGTCTGCCAATTCATTAGGGTGTCTGTGAAATAGGGATTTAGATGAGAATTTTAGGGTTAATTAACAATCTCTAATTTTAAGAATAATTAATCTTATTATGAATGATAACCAAACTATGTACAAACTCCCTGAATTAATTATAATCCTGGCATGAAGTATATATTAGTAAGGTGTATAGTAGGTAAGCCCAAGTGTTAGTTTATGGAATCTTAAAGAGAAAAAGATTAGTTCCTGTTGAAATGTTATAATCTTTGGAGTAGAAGATGGATGAAAAGGGAATAATTCCCCTTGTTAATAATGTGCAGCATCTAAAGCTGCTAATAGGTAATTCATTTATGTAGTTCTTGAATGACTACCTTTGGGAAATCCCAAATGAGTTCAATTAAAGTGGCCATTATGAAAGTCAATAATTATGGTAGTATTTGAGAGGCAATTCCTTTGTAATGTGATGAAAATGAAGAAAAGATATCATCAAAGCTTTAGAGACTTTGGAAGTGATAAGAAATATGCAATAATTTTTTATTGTACATGAGAGGACATGTATGAAACATTGGTTATAGTAATTGTGGCCTCATCAAAACTTCCTTAACATTCTGGGAGGCTGAGGTGGGAGGACAGCTTGAGGCAAAGAGTTGGAGAGCAACTTGGGCAATAGTGAGACTTCCATATCTACCAAAAAAATAGAAAAATTAGCTGGGCATGGTATTATGCAGCTGTAGGGATGATGATGCAGGAGGATTACTTGAGCCTAGGAGTTTGAGCTATGATGACACAACTGCACTCTAGCCTAGGCAATAGAGCAAGACTCTGTCTCAAAAGAAAAACTTTCTTAACTAGATGATCATGCGAGCGAGCATAAAGTTTGGAAACAAAACAGTATTGAGAGCCCAAATTAGTGCCACTGGACAAAAGTTGCTATGCATGAAGGAAGTTAAATAATAATAATCCCCTGGAAACAGAAAGTAAGGTGGCACATTGTTGAGGTGTTCTTGGAAGGAATCCATGCTTCCATCTTCTGATATCCAAATATAGAGGCCTTTCGCTGATTTCAGGTGAGGTACTAGGTTTTAGAACTTTCATGATATGGGTTCAGTACTAAATTCCCACTTACTGTCTAGCTGTGCTTTTTAGCTTACAAAATAGATCCACTTATTGTTGGCAAGAGAGTATTGTTCCTATCTTTAATGTTATTACTGAATTATGTGGTACTGACTAAGCATGCCACCATTTTTCCTTTTCTTACTTTCTGCATTACATTGAACACAATGTTATTTTACCCAAATCTGCCCACTTCCAGCTAGCTTGCTATAATATTTTTGATGTTAACAAAAAATTGCTTTCTTTTTGCCAAAAATTTAGACTACAGCAAACAAGTACTACTCTTTAATCAAGAGAATAAGTTATCCTTGGTCATTGACCCCTGTGTTTGCTTGGTCTCCTGGAATAGTTTGAGAGGTTTAGGGGGAATTATCTGAATCTTCTAAGTCTTTGTGTTCAGTTTTGCTTTCATTTTTTGGTTTTTCTATTTATTTACTTGCTTTTTTATTTATTTTAGTAATAACATTTCATTAACAAGAAGAACAATTGAAGAACTCAAGCATGTGAATTGATTGAATTAACATGAAGTCTACTCACTTTATAAATGTTTAAGTGTGCAACACAGTATTATTAACTCTAGACATGATATACAGGTCTCCAGAATGTCTTCACCTTGCATAACTGAAACTTCATACCCATTGAATAGCTGCTGTCCATTCCCCTTTCTTTCAGCCCCTGAACCCACTATTCTACTCTGTGCTTCTATGAATAGGCTATTAGATACCCCATGCTTTCTTGCATCACACAAATGAAAACCAGGTTATGCCTCAAATCTGAGCAAAAAGGGGAGCTTGAAGTTTCTATGATTTTATGATCTTTCTGATCATAAAGGAATCCAAAGTCATTGTAAGACATTTGGGAAAATAAAACAAAATAAAAATATGTATAGTAACATTACCCATGAAAAGCACAGAATATGTTTCCATGCTGTTTATGATATACTTACCAGTATGAAATGACCAACCTAAAACTGAAATTAAGACTTGGTATGCAACAATTTTATCTCTTTCTGTTAACTCTATCAAGACACTAATTGTTCTCCTCAACACCAGTGCATACATACAGAGGATGGCACCAAAACCCTCTGACCCTGTGATGATCCAACACTCAAGGACTAGAACCCCTGGTTGACTCAACACCCATGAACTCAATACCTGAGAATAAGCTGATAGAGAGGTAAAAGTTGTTTATCTTGTGATGCCACAATCTTATCTTCTTTCAGAGTTTTAAAATGAGATTTTATTTGACCCTGAGTGAAAGAATACGTATCAGATTCTTATATAATATTCTGACCCATTTCATTATATAGCATCACCTTACAAATTTATTCAGGAAAGCAGAACCAACTGTTTCTAAATGTAAGAAGGTTGAAGGATTTGAGTTTGCCTTAATTCAAGTTCCTGAAACATATCACCACACTATAGAAATCCAGATACCCTCTACCTAGCCCTTGTCATGGTGGTTGTAGCCCCTGAAAAGGAAGACCCAGAATAATGCAGCATGTGTGGAACACAGCCAGGCCCCATCACATGCTTCTCAGTAGTGACTCCTTCCTCAGCAACTGTGATTCTCAGCACCTACTGCCTCCTGCTTTCTTCCTTGCTCCCTCATTTTAACCTTGATTATGTTACAGTTACTCATCAAGAAGATACGACTGTCCAGCAAAGCCTGCACTGCACAGGGTCTGTTCTGCCCAGACACCACAGGAGGTGCTGATTTGTCTTGGGTTCGCCTGCAACAGACCTATTATACCTCAACACAGAAGTCACCAAGGATGGTCTTTATTATCAGGTGAAGTACGTGGCACTACCTCAGTATCCACAGGAATATTCATCTAAGCAGAGGTCCTCAGAACAGTTCCAAGGGTAAAACACCTCCAGGAAATCCTAGGTCTGGTCTGGGATTTCTCAAAGCTCCAGTTGATCCTCCTGACATCAGTGTATCAGATAAATGCTGGAGAAATGTTTACTATCCATAAATAATGCCTTCACAGCAGAAGACTAGTCTGATTGAACTATCTCTGGTTTATCAGTCTGGCCTAGGAGAGTAGCAATTGGGACCTGGAAGCTATTTGTTCCACTGTCGCTCCCACCCTGGGTTTCTATCCTGGAGTTTGCTCTCCTGGTGCTCTAGCCCAACCTCACCACCAACACACACCCTGGATCAGGATGTGACCTGAGTATTTCTATTAAAATTCAGCTCCCTCAATAAATATTCTAGCGCAAATGTCCTTATGGTAGAATAATTTTCCTCCTGTGGGTAGACACCTCATAATGTGATTATGAGATTGAAGGGAAGATCTACTTTTAACTCTTGGAGGATTCTCCATACTTCCTTCCCAAGAGGCTGTACTAGTTTGCAATCCTACCAGCAGTGTTAGAGTATTCCCTTCTCTCCACATCCTTGTTAGCATTGGGAGCTGTGGAACTTTGTGATTTGGGTATTCTCACTCAGATTAGGTTAAATCCCAAGGTTTTGATTTGCATTTCTCTGATGATTAGGGAGGATGGGCATTTTTGTGTGTGTTTGCTGGCCATTGGCCTGTCTTCTTCAGAGAAGGTTCTGTTCATGTCTCTTGGCTATTTATAAATGAGATTGTTTGCTCTTTTATTGTTGATTAGTTTGAGTTTTCTATAGATTCTAATTATCAGCCTTTTGTCAGATTCATAGCATGAAAATATCTTCTCCCATTCTAAAGGTTATAGAGGATGTCAAGAGCCTGATGACTGCTGAGTAAGATGATTTGCAGCTGGGGGGTGGGCTCTTGGGCAATTCATGCAGGTGCTCCTTGTGGAGAAAGAACCTGAGCCCAGGGCAATCCTTGGGCACGTAGTCATTGTCTAATACTCCCCTCACCTGTCTTGTGCTGTCTCAATAAAAGGCTACTGCTGAGGTTGCTCATGGCTATCCTGTAATTAAGGTTAGCCTGCCTCCTAAAAGCTTGTATTTCTAATCCATGTCTCTCCTGGTTCCTTTCTACGGCAATCGAGACCAGGGCCATAGGGGTTGCAACAAAAGGTTGTCTGTTTGCTTTAGTTGTTGTGCCCCCAAAATACAAGACTGAATTAATAAACTGTAGTATATGTATACCATGGAATACTATTCAGATATAGTACTGAATAGTACTATAATACTATTTTGTATTAACCTGGAAGGAGTTGAAGAACATTAGTAAAGTATCACAAGAATGAAAAAGCAAGGATCCAATGTACTCAACAATAATATGAAACCAATAGATAAACAACTACACACCCACACAAGAGAATTAAATTAAATTAAAGTGGGAAGGAGGGAAAGAGGAGGGTAAGCTCTCACTTAATGGGCACAATGTAAGGGTATACAGCACATGCCCTGGGTGAAGGGCCTCACAACAACCTGGACTTTACCTAACAGGTGCAAAAAATGTAACCTAATCATTTGTACCCTCATATTAATCTATTATCTGAAATAAAAGAAAAAAAAAAAGAAAACCAGCATCCTAACTCCAAAAACTGCAAAAAAAAAAAAAAAAAAAAAAAGAGTTGCATTGAATGAGACTTCTGATAGTTCCCAAGGAGAACTCAGATAAATTGTTGCTTGGGAGAGATTTTACCCTGAGACACAATTATAGCATGAGTGAGACATTTAAGCCAACATGAAGTAGTGAAAGCTAGATAAAAACATTGCAAGATCAACATAAATTCATTAAGGAAAATTTTGTATGAAGTACCTGAAGCCAGTTCATAGTATCTGACCTAGCTCTTTGGTCATTTCAATCCCTCATAAAACTACAATTTTCACAACATCTATTTGGTGGCACTTCATGAACTTTCACCTTTGTTTCTGAATATTGCTATTGTCACTGCTGCCACCGCGCCTTATATCTAGCACTGACCAGCTCCCCTCTCTTTGCAAAACCACCACAGCATATAAATTATATTATTGTCACATGAGAAATTATTAGAGAAATATTTCATATTTCTATAAAAGCTGATGTTGCTTATCAAAAACATATTGTCACTCTGTGGAAAAATAGGAGAAAAACAAATTCTTTGTTGCCTAAGTATACTTTGAAAATAGTATACTTCTGAAAACAGAAAGTATAGGACACAGTTGGGCAGAAAAGAGAAAGGAGGAAATTCTACATGGAGAGAGAACTTAGAACACTCACATTTTAAGTATACTTTTTAAGTATGCTCAATATGCATACATACATATATTAACATAACTCTAAAACATATACATATAAAATATTCATAAAATAATGTGCATATAATGTATATTTATATGTAAACTTATATAAAATTTCTAACTATACCTTTAAAGAGCTTTCATGTTCAAATGCATTTTTCCTATATTAATTTCCTTTAGGAACAGCAAAGCTTTAGTGTAAGGAAAAGGTCCTAAGTCTAAAAAATGGTGCCAAACGCCACTACTCATGAAACAGACAGAAAATCAAAGACAATGTATACAAAACCTCAAAGTGGTTCTTTCTTATATAAATACATTAAACAAATGCAAGAGTAAAACAGATACATTACTAAAGATGTATCATTCCACCCCAAACTGTGTGATGCAGACAAATGGGAGTTTGTTTCTCAGTCATTGCGGTCAAAACCACTTTTTAAAATGTAGGAATGCTCTGTGAAGAAGACGTTTTATCATCCTTGGGTCTTAACCTGAGCATTTGGGGTTTCACACAACTTCTCTTCTCTACAAAGAACACATCCATCCTTGTTTAAAAGCCAGAAGTCGTAAACACAGAGAAGTCGTAAACACACACAAGAGTCATTAAATGATTTCCTTGCTATTTAGTTTTTAAACATTTTATTCCAACTGCCTGAGGAGTCATCATTTTTCTTAATGTGATAGATTGCAATAACGGATATATTTGCTCCCTCGAATAAAGCTGTGTGTAGTTCGTATCTTCAGTTTCCAAAACCTCTATGCAACCCCCTTTCTTATTTTGGTTTGTGTGGGTTCATGTCTACCGAGCTGCACTTTGAAACAAACAAATCAAGTGAAACATGAAGATTCACATGTACAAGTTATACATCAATTTAGACTTGCTTAAAAACTGGGCTTTTGGTTTACACCAGTTAAGAAATCTTTAAAGAGTGTTGGTGGAATTTTTCTTTGGTCTCACAGACCAGATATAACCCAGAGTACCCTAAATGTCATCTTAGTAGACAAAAATGCTGATGGGACTAAATGATTCAGTTCCTTTGTTATTTCAAATTGTGTTCATGAGAACAAGACCATGGACTCTGGAAAAATTTCATACTTTTAAAAGAATAATATTATAAAATGGCCTTTTCTAAATCTCTTCCAAGATTGTTTTACTCCTACCATTTATTCCACAAATGTCTCTTCAGCACCTAGGAGGTACCTGGGTCTGTTAGACAGGAAAGATAGGCAGATGAGCTAGCACCAACTTGCCCTCCAGAAGCTCATGTCCAACTAGTGAACAGATACACGCAGTGAAGAGTTAGAGGCACAAAGAAAACAGAAAGTCATAGAAAAGAGTAAGGGAAAAGTTCTGCATGCAGATGGTTTGGAAAATTTCCATACAAGCAGTATAAAAACATTACTCTCTGGATTCTAAATCTGATCTTGAGTCTGCTCTTTCACAGCAACATAACTTGAACAAGTAAATATTCTTGCTACCAAAGGCTCCAATCCCGAAACTGATGATGTTGTCTTCCTCATGGAGTTTTTTAAGAATGAAATGGCAAATCCAAAATGTAAAATGTTTGTCTGGAAATTCTCAATAAATGCAGGTTATTACAAATCTTAAAAGATGACTAGTTCATTAGGCAATGGAAGTGAGGAACATTGGCCAGGTATGGTAGCTCATGCCTGGAATCCTAACACTCTGGGACACCAATGTGGGAGGATAGCTTGTGGTCAGGAGTTCAAGACCAGCCTGAGCAAAGTGACACACCATTTCCACTAAAAACTTAAAAATTAGCCAGAGGTGGTGGCCCATGCCTGTAGTCCCAGCTGCTCAGGAGGCTGGGCCAGGAGGATTGCTAGAGCCCAGGAGTCTGAGTTGCTGTAAGCTAGGCTGAGGCCATAGCCAAGAAGAAGAGGAGGAGGAACAGGAGGAAGAGGAAGGAAGAAAGAGGGAGGAGAGAGGGGAGAGGAGAGAGGAGAAGAAGGAGGAGAAAAGAAAGAAAGAAGTGAAAAGTATAAAAAGTTTTCTTAGAATATACAAAGGGAAATCTTTTTCCAAAATGTTTTCCCACCAATCCACTGAAATTAAAGTAATAACTCATTTCAATAAAGGAAAACATTTTCAAAGGCTTTTCTCCCTTTTCTATCTGTTCACAAACAGCTCGAATAGTTGCTAAAGGCAGGCTACTGCTAGAGTAGGGATATCACACCAGGTAGTTGGCAATTTATGGACTGTGGACTACTAACAAGCAAACATGGACTTTTGTAAGGGTTTTTAAATTATATTGCTAAGCTACCTTAGCAATTACAGAATCAATTATAAGGGGAAAAGTGTTGCTGGAATGTCAGTTGTGATCTAAGAGATTTTTAACAGTATGGGGAAAAGTTCAAATATAAAATCAAGAAGGCACAATACTATCTCAACTATATCAAATCCATAAAAGAAAGACTAGAAAGAAATAAATCAAAGCATTAATAAAAATTCCCTCTGAATGATAGGAATAAAGTAATCTTAGTATTCTTTTTGGAACTTTCAACATAAAGCACATACATTGTTTTTAGAATCAGGCAAATAAAAAATTAAAAAACTGAAAATGAGGAGAAAATCCAGTGTCATTCTATAAAATTCTTCAGCAGAGGAATGTTCAAAGAAGAATTTTAAGTGTGGGTTTCTCTCTGGCCATTCATCTCTATCAATCAAACTGTCATTTGTGGCCTTATACATCCTTTCTTTGCTCTGAGTCATGTAAAATCATTTGCTTTCTCAACAATGCATCCACTGTGTGAGGCCATCTTTTTTGCATTTACTAATATCCTCATGCTCTGGCCTGAGAGGCTCTGAAAAATCTGTCCCCAGAGCATGGAATGCCTTTTCCAGCAGAGACTTGAGATGGGAACCAATCACTGACCAAAGTCTTTACTGGGAAAGAGATGCTGTTCTTTGTGTACTTGGGAATAATTCTTGCTAGATCTGACTACCAAAATTGTTCTTGCATTTTCTTTTTCTTCTTTCTGTATAGTAAATAACGAAGTCTTTCCCATGGCCATATTTGAATTTTATGCATAAATGCATAGATGCTGAAATTCAGCCTTAGGCCTTCAGGAAACTCCATATGTCAGCTTCTGTTTAATCTTATATGAAACTCAGGTAGAGTATGTGCTGTCAAATTGCATGTGGCCTGAAGAATGATCACTGCTGGGCTGGTTTTGCTTTGCTTTGTTTTTTATGCTAATGAACCTACACTGTTGACTATGACAGCCACAAAGTTAGAAGAGATGATAAAAGTAATGAAAAATGCAAACTCGAAATATAACTGGTGTTGCAAAGTGTAAAAGACTGTTCAGACTTCCAATGTGTTTATATTAGCTACACAGTCCATGCTACCACTAGCCACATGTGGTCCCTGAGCACTTGGCATATCACTACTCTGAATTGAGATGTGCTGGAAGTGGAAAGTGCAAACCAGATTTTGAAGAGTCTTGTACAAAGAAAAATAATGTAAAATATCTAAATATTGTGTATATTAACTATACATTGAAGAGATAACATTTTAGATACGTTAAAGAAAACACATAACTAAAACTAATTTTATATTTTTCTTTATTTAACATAGCTGTAGAAAATGTTCCATTATCTATGCTGATTGCACTTGCAACTCATGTTACATTTCTACATAAAAACTCACCCATGTGAAATTAAAAGATCAGCCAAAAATAAATAACAATACTGAAAAAATAAACCTCAGCAATGTTAAAGGCATACATGATGCATTTATGAATTAGCAGTAAATTCTGCAAATACTGAAGAGATGGCCACAGACAAGGGAAGGACAGACCTTGGAACACATGTCTAGAAATTCACTGTGGTCCTTCAACCTAATGGCCCAATCCACTCTGGTGATTGTTGGATCTTAGTTCCTCAGTTATGTTTTTGTCCAATTCTTAACTTTTTAAACATTAATTCAATGTCTTAGACTTCTATCCTACATTATGATGCTGTCTGTCTGACTCACTTCTAAATTGAAGTGCATATATAAAAAAATTGAATCACTTCAATGATTTTAAATCACTCTTCAATGTGCAAAGCAATTTAAAATTACTGGAGTGCTTCCAATTTTTATTAGTCCTTGAATTTGGAAGTGATCTAGGCTTTTCTGGGCATGTGCAATGCACTGTGACTTAAAATTATTAAGCTCTCATGTCCCCCCCCCCCTTATTTGTAAGCTGATTTCACTTTGCAATGGAAACCATCAGGTAGGGATGGCATGGAAATGGCATGGATAACGAAAAACACAGGGGGAAATAGCTTCCATTTAATAATGAGGACTCTACTTCATAATTAGATAGTGTCTTGCCCAAGGATCTCTGAGTGCTTCATAAACATTAGCTCATTCATCATGAAGATGTCTTACTGGGGGCATATTTCCAGTGTGGGAGGGTGGTGGTAGGGATGGGTAAAGCCATTTAGGTTGGCTTCAAACATCGAATGGGGTAATTTGAATGATGCGAGAGCTATGCTGAGGACATTTATTTTTGGTGCTGCTATTTTTTTTTCTTTTTGCAAGGAGAAGGAGGTAATGTGACACTGTCTGATCCATTTGCAAATGTCATAAAAAATTAACTTGGCAATGCAGAATCTACTACATAAATTGCTTATCCTAAATAAACTCCAGGAGCAAACACAAAGTGATTGGTTTCCTAATTTAATTACTTTTGTTAAACTTTGGAAGAAAATACATAAACCTTTCTACCATTTTCTTTCAATTTAATTCTTTCCTGTTGAGCATATACTGAATTCACTGAACCTAAAACATTTACCTGTAACATGGTTTATCTGAGAATTCTCAAGCCATACACTTTTCTTCTGTTACTGTAATATGAGGACTGTTAATCAATACAGAGGCTAGTAAAACCTTTTGTAGAAGTGGCTTAATTTAGAACCAAGAATAAGAGATTCATTAAATCTTAAATGAGTAGACTATGAATCAGTTGCTTGCTTGTTCTTCACTAATGCAACAGATTATTAAGTCCATGCTATTACCTGGGCACTGGGCTAAGCACTGAAAGCAGTAATGGTGAATCTGACAAAATGTAGCACAGGCTTATTTGAACAGGAAGATTTCAAGGTGGGCTCACTATTTGATACCACACTGGAAAGCCTTCATGTAGTACCCAGTCCCTCAAGATCTGGGTTATAGTCTCTGTAAAACATTATGTACTAGGATGAAAAAGCCCACTCCCCTCATTGGATCTAGCCCACCAGTAGTAAGTCTCACACGATAATAATATTATTTATCCAGCAGCATTGACCGAGTTGTTGACAAAGGCTATATGTTTTGTTATCTCTTACAAACAAACAGAACAACAATAACAACAGATTGTAAAATGAAAAAAGAATTGCTTATGGACACACTCCTACAAAAGGCTGGAAGAAATTAAAAACAGTTCAAATGAAGTGACCTCCATAGAAATGACAAAATAATAGCCCATAGTTGCTAGCCTTAGACCACATGTAAAAAATGATATGTATGAATATAAAGTTTTAGTGTCAACTTATGAGAAGAATCATAGTTCATTCTTCCAAATTTACAAGGTTGGGTGCTACAGAAATCTGAGGACCACAGCCCTCTCACTCAATTCAGTAACATCTCAGCAAAGGTGATCTCAGAGCAAAAGCGAATGTGAAATACGTGTGTATTGTTGCTTTTTATTTTTAAACTTATTTTGAACAGCATGACCCACAAGCGGAAATAGAATTTACAGTAATGCCAAGGATTAAAAGGAATGAGCCTCTTGTTTAGAAAATTAGGTAATCAATATGCCAAGCTTATTTTTAAAAATGCTTTAATTTTTTAAAATACAGCATGTCCGCTCCAGCTTCCTGGATTTGACTCTGATAATAAAACTTTCAGCATGACTAATGCAGTTCAGCTAAACAAATTAGAGAACTGCACCATTTATGCCAAGGAGTTTCCATTAGCCAGCGTGCGGCTCTCTGCCTGGTCAGCCGACGATGGCTGTGAACCAGGCCCAAAGAGCTCGGCTCATGCTTGGGATGGAGGGACAGGAAGCAGGGGGCAAAGACCTCAGGAGAGGGAGGGCCCTACTCTCTCCACCTGGAGACTTCAGGCCACTTCTGGGAGAGAGAAGAGTGAAACAGCACTGAGTAGCCCTTCTATTGTCTTGGCTGCAAAGCTCCTTCCATTTTTGTTAATGGAACACACCTGAATGTCAAAGCGACCCAGGGAGAGAACATGAGGAAACCCCAAAGCTCACTTTACCGCCCCCTCTGTTGTCCTTTGGTTCTCTGTAGCTGCCGAGTACGTCATAAGATGAACTGTGCAACTACCACCCCGCCAAAGACACTAAACTCTGAACTCCAGGACCTCCAAGTGTTACCTTATCTGGAAATGGAATCCCTGAGGATGTAATTAGTCAAGGTCAGGTCATGCTGGAGAAGGACAGGCCCTGGCTGCACTGTGATGGCGTCCTGCTGAGACGAGGGAAGATGACGTGAGACGGACGTCTGGACTTCTGGGGAAGGAGCCCGTGTGGCAGCAGCGGTGGGGAGGAAGTGACGTAGCTGCAAGACAAAAACCGACGAGAATTGCGAGCCACCAGCAAAACTAGGGAGAGGCTAGGGGAGCTTTCAGCCAGAGCCCTGGGGGAAAGCATGGCCCCGCTAACACCTTGGTTTTGGACTTACAGCTTCCAAAACTATGAAATACAAAAAGTGGTTTCTGCCCACTGAAGCAACTTAGTACGGTACTTGGTGCCATTTGCCCTAAAAATCAAATAGAGAAGTATAGAATTTTCTCAACGTTGCGTGGTATCTGAGAGGCTAAGTACGAATAGCTGTGGTTAAACTAGAAAGGACACCTAAGTTTTAGTAGTGATTTTGCCAGAAACCAGTTATGCAACTCTGGTCAAATCAGTTGTCCTTCCCTGGTTTCTGTAAGATGTCCCTTCTGTGTCCCTCTAATCCTGTTTCATGGTTGGTGAGTCACTAGTTGCAATAGATCACGTTTGGAGAGGGGAAAGGCTGCTGGTGGTGGGGACCTAAAGGGGTTGGAAATCAGGTCAAGTTCTTAACTCCACAATGAGTGGGCAGTTGGAAGTGTGAGGAGAGAGGGTATTTGAGGTGGCTCTTTTTTGCTCAGTCTCCGTCTCACTCTTCAGGACATCTCTCCCTCATCACCCCAAGTCATGAAACACACAGGCTGCACCCAATAAAAGCTCATTGACGTGCCATCCTTTAAAACAATATTGTGTTCATACTCTCACTGTCTCTGGAATTATATACCTATTGTCCACAGAGTCAAAGAATGTCTCTATTTTAACATGAAGCCAGAAAAGAAGGTGTGTGCATTTAATCAGAAATCTGCAGTAACTCCCAGGAGCTCTTTGAATGGAAAAGAAAACTACTTGTGACCTTAACTCCCTCAGCTTAGTCAGGCTAGGTCAAAACTTACCAGTCTGGCAAACCACATTTTGGAAGAGGAAGACAATCTAGGTCAAGGTTCTGTCAAGGTTTCTGAATGTTATTCTAAGGTTTGAGCTTGTGGGTATCCTTACAGCTTCACAGAGAGGCAGATATACTGAGATACAATTTGGTCAGCTAGTAAATCTGAGAAAGGCTGCCAGTCTTTCAGCAGCTCTAGCTCATCTCATAATTGACAAGCACAGTTTAAATTTATAGTAAATCAGCTGGTTTAATTTTATCGTACACGGGAAGAAATTTTGCTCCAGAGAGGTTATTAGTTGCTCAAGAACATATCTTTAATAAACTGATTAACTTTGAACAGTTCTCCATGTTTGTGAAGGCTACAGTCTTTATTTCTTCCCTCTCACTTATTAAAGATTTTAGAAACATTCCAGATCCTGTTAATTATAAACATGAAGCAATTCTCCCCAAATACAGTAGAACCTCCACCGTTGACTGCCTCCTTACATTGACCATCCTCTTAAGTTAACCTGATTTTCATAGACTGGACATGCACTACATGTACATATCAGTTCAATAGGCCTGCTTCCGCATGTTGACCACCTCTGCATGTTGGCCAGTTTGTTACAGTCCCTTTGGGTGGTCAACTTACAGAGGTTCTACTGTATACAAAAGTTAGAAATATAATACAAGTTCTATAATATAAGAACTACATATATAAATAAATAAATATAAATAAAATACAAGTTCTATAACTTCTTAACAAAATAAATTAATAGAAGTATAAATAATTGAAGGGAGAAAGCTGACTTTTACAATGAACTGCAAAGTCATTAGTAGCTATATTTTTTAAACATTTCTAAGTCATTTTCTACTCCTTCATTCTTATATCCTATCTCACAAAAATTTCATCCTCCAACATGACATTCCAATGAAATACTCTGTCCAAGTAATTTAAATTGCCCTATGTCTTATAAAATGGAAATGGGATTTTATTTTTGCTTTTGTTTAAATAGTCCACTTAGGCCCTAGATTAATTTAGATCATCAACTTCTTGGAAGACATTTGGGATTGTTTTTGTATTTGATACATGAGTATAGTATTCTTTTTTAAAATGGTTATGATAACCACAACTGTTTATGTTCTTTCTCACCTCTAAGAGAATGTAAATTTCTTTCCTTTGGAATTCTAATATTTTAAGATGCTGCAATACTTAGAACTTTAATAAGAAATAATTAAAAAATGAAGTACATGTTAATGACTGATCTTTAAAAGTTATAGCTGAGTGTGGTTAACAACCATATTGTTCATTGGGATTTTGGGGGAAAAAAGTAAGTGTACTATTGATATCGTCCCACACCTATACTGTAAACTACACATTATCAAGGTTTTTCTAGAATATGGACAAAGAGCATTGTCTTAGAAATTATAAAAATAAAAGGAACAGAAAAGAATGACAGCTCTAGTAATGGCACTCCAACAAACGAGCAACTTTCAGGGGCAGAGGGAAACCAGAGGAGCTAAAAACAAGTGCTTCCAATGTGGTCAGACTGGCCACCTCAGAAAAGACTGCCCCAGCAGCACCACTGGCTGGGTAAGCCACCTGACCCCTGTCCAGAATGCAGTGGTGACCACTGGAGGGTGGCCTGTCCCCGGAGGTGAAGACCTCCTGGGACAGTGACCCCATCAGAGCCCAAACTAGACTGAGGGTGCCTCTGGCAAATTCTCATGGCTCCAGCTTGTGTCATCACCCCTCAAGAGCCCCAGGTTTGCCTTATAGTGGAGATAAGGCCAGGAGATAAAATTTCTTTTGGACACTGGAGCAACCTTTTCTGTACTTCTCTCTAACCCTGGTCTTTTATCCCCCAAATCCATAACTATACAAGAGATAAAATTTCTTTTGGACACTGGAGCAACCTTTTCTGTACTTCTCTCTAACCCTGGTCTTTTATCCCCCAAATCCATAACTATACAGGGGGTGTCTGGAAAGTCGGTTACCAAATTTTTCTCCCAGCCTTTAAGCTGCAACTGGGATGACTTGCTATTCTCTCATGCCTCCCTAATCATGCCTGAAAATCCTACTCCCCTTTTGGGGAGAGACATACTAACTAAAACAGGAACCTTTCCCTCCTGGAGATCTACTCATGATCAAAACTCTTCTCTCTAATTCACCTTCCCTAACCCCAACTTGGGAAGTCCCTCTTCCTGTTTTCTTGTTTTCTTCTACAGCTGTTAAAGTTATAGGAGTCAATTCCTGCATTTATCATTCACGAGTAAAATCCTGGAACCCTCCATCTTCTACAGAGGCAGACAGTGAAGACAGCCAACCACAGACCACCTACACTTGTGAGCCAAAAGAAAGTTTGAAATTATTATTTAGGAAACAGCAAAAAAATTCCTAATATGGTTTTCTTTTAGCATCACTGAATAAGTGCTTCTGACCTGCCACTGTTCTACCTTTGCCTATTACTGATTATACTAATCAGATTTATGTTTTCCAGAAATGTCATCAAGCCATACGCAATAAAGATGGTTCCAGTCCATGAACCCCTGTATCACTCACTCTCCCTCTGGAGAAACCCTAACTGCCCCCTTCTATCATTGCCCGATTCAGCAGGAAGCAGTTAGATCGAGTCTTTGCCCCTTTTCCCTAACAGCAGTTAAGGTTTCAACTTGGAGAGGGAGAATTGATGCAGGACATTTGGTGCCCTAGCCAGCTCAGCGGAGCTGGCAGACCTGCTGCCTCCTCCTTGGTGGTGTCAGTGCTGCAGCAGCCAGCTGATGAACCAGCGGGCTGGATGACAGGCAAGGGGGGGGACCTCCAACCCCCACCGAAGGCTCCAATAGTCAAAAAGACCGGACAATTGCCGAGGAGACACCTGTGCCTTGGTGTCTCCTTCACTTTACACTTAGGACTTAATGTGGAACCCCCATTTCCTATGCCTAGGTCAATTTCATAGGCCTCAATTCCATGAATGGACTGTGTCCATTCATTGATACATTCATTCACTTTGCCCCTGAAGGGACTGTCTTCATACATTCATTCACCTTGCTCCTGGTGGAAGAGGCTGTGTTCATTCGTTTCCTGGCCAAGGAACCCATACACCTATATATACTCCAAGACTAAAAGCCTAAAGGAGGAGACGGGGAAAGACCGGGAGAGAAACGGAGAGAGCTTTTCTCTCCCCACTTGACTTCTCTCTACCAGGAGCTTTCGTGTTTTCAGTATTCTTTTCTGTAAATAAATTCTGTCTTACCACTGTGGGGGGGGGGGGGGAAGAAAAGAAAAGAAAAGAAAATGCCATGAAGACTATCTTAAACAGTTTGATGAAAACATTTCAGATTGTATATGAAACCAGCACATTGTACCCCTTGATTGCACTAATGTACGCAGCTGTGATTTAATAAAAAAATAAAAAATATATATAAAAAAATTTTAAAAAGCAAAAAAAATAATGCTAAGCATAGCTGTTGTGAATACTTGTTGTGTTTAGCATTGTTCTAAGCATTTCACGTGTTAGATTCTCTTATTTCCCATGACTCCAAGGGGGGTAGTCCTTTATGTTCATTTTAGAGATGAAGAAATAAAAACACAGAGAGGTTGTTAAACTTTCCTGAGAACAAAAAGTAAGTGGTAGAAGCCAGATTCAAAAGCAGGCAGTGGGCCCTGGAGCCAATCTTTTAAACTATGGCACTCTTCTTACTTTCTAACAGCTGTGGAGTAGCTGAGGCTCAGGGCCCCTTCCCCATCCTGCTCCATTGAACTCTATTTTCTTACTGTCCACTGTGCCATGTGTCCCTTATAAAACAGATGGAGCTTTCCTGAGAAGAGAGAACAGGAGTGGATGTGGTATGTCTGGGTGCGTGTGCAGGTGTGTGTGCACACACATTTGCCAGGCATAGAGATAAGTGTATGGCTGGATGGTGGTCTCAGCATTCTGCTCCTTTGCCTACAATGGCAGCTCTAAACCATGTCTTCCAAATCTTACAGGTCTGGAGAACACCACGTGGAGGCTGCTAATCTGCTTGCGCTCATTTGTTTTCAGGGTGTTAAATGAGGCCCCAGAAGCAGGGAGCAGGGCACACATCAGACAGAGCTGGGTGTGGGGCCAGGATCCCAACCCCCAGGCCTCTTCTCTTAGTGCCTGATCTCCATAGCACAACCGGATCACCACCCAACCCATGTCCAATGGACTGTCATGCATCAGGGACAAACATGCTCACACCCATGCCTTCTATGGCTTTCCCTGGGCTGCCTGAATATTTACACACATCTAACCATGAACTGGCTGGGGACAAACACCAGTTTCCAGCCTGCCAGGGTGGGACAGATGGAACAAAAGTTTTGGAATGGTTTGGCAGTGTCAGGAATGTCAATGTCCTGTCAAAGGCAGTGACAGGAAAACATTCAGGTGTAAGTGATGGGGCTGGAGTGGGAGTGAGGGGTTGGAACACCTAGAAGTCATTATAAACCTCACATCAAATCACATCATTTGTCTGCTTTAAATGGGGCATCCTGGGCGGAGGAGGAAGATAGCAGGTTTCACCTGCAGCCCCCAGCATCTGTTGAGACTTATGTTTCTGGAAAGAATATGTCTGGGGATGTCAGACCTATACACAAGACACAGCTTTGCTGGCCCCCTGACACCTGCCTTCCCTTCCAGGTTTGCTTATCACCCCCCTTTGCCACCTCAGCAGAGCTGTCAGTATCACCTATCTGAGGGCTCCATGGAACCAGTTCTTGGGGAGCTCTGGCCTGATCTAAATGGGGAGGGGAACATGGTAGGACAGGGTGGGACCTACAGCCAGAGTGCTTCCTGGCAAGTCCCAGGGATGCTGACAAAGTGGGTGGAGTCTGTGCACAGCCAATTGAGGGGCCCTCCCAGGACCACTGCAAGGGAAGCTGCTACTCTCTGTTTTCATTCTCAGGGCCTTAGATGATCAAATATTCATTTGCAATGAGCACCTCCAGTCTGGCATGCTTGGCACTATGTTAGGTGCTAGAGGAAAGCAAAGATAATTAATCCTCATGAAGTTTCTGGTCATAAAGTGGAAGGCAAACTTAAACCAAATGAGCATACAGGTCAGAATTGGAAATAGTAACTAAACACATAAGGAAACATTGGAGCCAAAAGCAGAGAAATGGAGGGCTTGACTGAGTCTGTAGGGACAGGAAAGTCTTCTATGCCACAGTGATAGAGTCAATTCAAGCTCTGAAGGATAGAATACAATAATTAGGAGGAGAGGCAGGAAGAGTATCTGGGTAGAGGGAACAGCAAGTGTGGAAGCTCTGAGGTGAGATGGACTTCTTCATGATAATTTCACCATGAAATGTCAGTGGCATAGTTACACACACACACACACACATACACACACACATATCCTACTCACTCATCATCTTACATGCCACACACTACGTTTTCTCGTTTCTTTTTTTGTAAGGAGAGGGAGACACAACATGGAACACAGATAAAAGAGGAAGCTAGATTGGGGCTTAGGAAGACACAAGGGATGGTTATAATAGCCTACCAACTCAGCCAGACAAGGGGAGTGTACTGGGGGAGATAGTCTTGCTCAGAGTAATACCTCTCAGGCAAAGTGGGGAGGTCAGATGACAGTGTTAGGCAGGGGGCACAATGACAGCAAATTCTTAGAGGTAGAAAACCACCTAATACCAGGACAGCATGAGCATTTCAGCATTTCAGCGTTACTGGAAGAAACAGGGCAAAGCAGCAAGTGGAAGATTAGGCAGGAAACGTCATATGATATCCTTGTACCCATTAATCATTTCCATGAATACTTATGTAGCATCTGTCATGTACTAGGCCCTAGGGCTATGATAGTGAACAAAGTCAGACTTGGCCTTGGAATCAGGACTTACACAAAGTAAGTACTCAATCCAGTGAGGGGGACAATCTCATAGGCAAACAAATGAGATTTCAGGAGATGACTGGAATTAATAGCTAGAAGTCAGGCTTTGTAGACCCTCTGAAGAATGTTGATACTCATTCTCGAAGCAGTGAGATGCTCTTAGACTTTATAACAGGGGTTTAAACATGTTCAGATTTGCATTTTGAAAGGATAGTTCTGCTTGCTGTGGAGGTAGGTTACCTATTCTCTGATTAGACACCCAAACCCTCTCCCCAGACTGATTTCTATCATCTCAGTGGAAGAGAACCAGGGAATTCTCTCCACGGCATCATCTACCCATGCAGAAAGCTCAGTAGCTTCCACTAGCTCTCTTTACACTTGCAGCCTTCTCGGGTCTCTGATGACAACGCTTTCCTGACTGCCTCTGAGGCCAACTGCGCACAATTCTATTAATATCAGAGCTAGGAATGAGTTGATGGAAAGCTGTTCATCCATTTCATTTATATTTTAGAAAAGTGTCAGATAATTTGGTAAGAGACACCAGAGTTTTCCAAGTTGTCAAGAGACAGGGGAGGTGGAACTCCAGTTCCTTGGTTTCAACTGCAATGTGAGAAATGTTCTTTGTACAGGAAAGCTCAGGGCGGAATAAGCAAATGTGAAGAGACAGTGACGGTCAGTGAAGCTCAAGACACCTGTAGGTGGCAAGAGAAGGGAAGGAGAACACAAACATCATAATTATTATCACCTAAAGTGTCTCATTTAAATATCACAGCTATACAAGGTTGGTAGTAATCCACTTGTTGTGAGGCTCACAGAGGCATTCAAATCCATATATTTCTAGTTCCAAAGTTGAATTTTTGCCATTATCCTGATTTTTTGCTCCATTGCCAGATAAAAGGGACCTTAATAAGTGCATACCTTTGTGTAGAATTATGAGATCTATTTTATATAAGAAGGAAATGTTCTCAAAGTTAGTAAATAAGAGCTTGTCTCCCACCATGATTAGGCAAATCTTAGTATTTCAAGTTCAATGTGCTCAGCATTCCTGAGATCTGAGACAGTCATTTTGAGTGTGGAGCATGCAGTGATTTTTAAAGAAGCACATGAAACTCACATTGAATATAATTGAATCACATACAAACAAAATTCATCTTCAATGTTCCCAATTATATAAATCAGTGGTTTGCTCCCAGGCTCAAGTTCCACCTCAGAGATGCTGATTGAATTAGTTCTCTGCTGCTTCTCAGACTTTAATATCCTGCAAACTACTTGGAAATCTTGGTCAAAAGCACATTATGATTCCAAGGATCTGGTGTGTGTGTGGGGGGCAGTGTTTGAGAGTTTGCATTTGTCGCAAGCTCACCAGTGCTACTGGTGGGGACGTCACTTTGAACAGCTGAAGTGTGGGTTACAGCCCAGGTCAAGAACCACGGCTTTAAGGAGACAAGTTTTAATTTGGTGATAATATTTCCTAATTTTTTAAGGGTTAAAAATTTTATTAGTAATCAATTAGAATGAGTAATACATATACACGGAACACAAACGGAATGGTAAACAGTGAACAAGGAGCCTTCCCTTCCTCTCTTTCTGTTTTCAACCACCAGAACCACTGCTGCCCTTCAGAATCAATTCCATGTTCCAGAGGAATCTGACATATACAACCATAGATGTATATGAATATAAAAAAGCTACAAAGGGCAGTATTCTGTTCGGCACTTTGAGTGTCTCCCCCATTTACCATCTATCTTGAAGATTGTTCCATAATTATACATAAGAGCTGCCTCATTCTTTTTTTTCAATTGTAGTAAAGTAGACATAAAATTTACTTGTTTTGCCATTTTAAGTGTACAGTCCATTGGCATTAAACACATTCAGATCATTGTATAACCATCACCACCATCCATCTCCAGAACTTGTCCAACTTCCCAGTCTGAAACTCTGTCCACTAAATGGTGCCAGTTCATAGTTACCTCCCCTTTTAAATAAAGCAAGAACCTATCTCAGGCCCAGAACTGTCAGTGTTGTTTGGCTGGACTTTACACACATTTTTCTGTGTTCTTTTAATTTACTTTATAGTTTCTGTTTGTGATAAGAATGCTAATTTCCCACATAAATTGCTTCCCCTTTTAAATAAACCTAAGTTCCATCAAAATGATGTTGTCTGGAAAGTATTTGTGAAGGCTGCACAGTGAATGTTGAACACACTTAGCTGGGTGTTGTAGTAGGTCCCTGTAGTCCCAGCTACTTAGAAGGCTAAGACAGAAGGACTGCTTGAGCCCAAGAGTTTGAAGTTGAGGTGAGCTATGATGCCACAGCACTCTGCCCAAGGTGACAGAGTAAGACTCTGTCTAAAAAAAAAAAAAGTTGGACACACTCCCTTCCCCTTTCTGAGAGTCCAAATGACATTTACCTTCACTTGCTGGACAAGAAAAATGGCTTTCTCTTCAGGCCTCATGACTATACCCACAGTCAGACTTTTCTAAGTGCTAGAATCATGTTCAGACACCACAGCAGTCCCTCAATTCTCCTTCTAATGGGCTGGCAATCCAGAATAAAGACCCAGGTCTCTTATGAGAGTTCTTGTCCCCTAACAGAGACAGAGATGTCAACCACAGGTGTTTCATAGGAGGTGACATTAAAAACAGCACCTTTTCGTGTGGATGGATGTCTGGCTTGAGAAGAGGCAGAGAAGAGCCAGGCTCTGTGTTGTAAGGGGAGCTTCATAACAGACCTCAGCTAAAGGCACGAGGGGGATTCACTGTACAGCCTGGTGAGAAGAGCTTAGGCTTGGGAGCAAATCTGGCCTTGAGGTCTGGGCTTGTACAAACTTCTCATGTGTCCTATAGCAAGTCATTTTTAATTTTCCAAGCATAAGTTTTTTTCATCTGCAAAATGCTAAGGTGAGGATCTTGTAAAGATCATATTTAGTAGTATATGGAGACATTTGGCACATTGTTAACACTCGATAAATGTAAATCTTATAGTCCTGGACTCTTCACTGAAAAGGGAATAAATAAAGAAGAAGGGTATGGGCAAAAAGTGGGGCTCCAGAGACACTTGGATGATCACTGCACACCTAAACTTTTACCTGTGACTACCCAGACTAACCAGGCAGAGATACACTCTTCTGAGATGTTGACAGAAGGAAATGTGTCTACAAAGGTAAGAATTCCCATGATCAGCACTAAACCTTCTCCCTTATTTTTACTTTTACTCTTAAGCAAGCCAAACCAAAAAGTAAAAAAAAGCTAAAAAGCAAGCTTTGGTACACACATACTTTTCTTAGAAACTGACATCCTGATTCAGTAAATATACCTTTAAGCTTCTCTCATATGTTTGGAACTGCTCTGGCTGCTGGGGGACAGTGACAAGCAAGATGGAGAAAACCAGCATGGGCTCACATCCTCATGTGTCGCCTCCAAGTCCCTTGTCTCTGTGGCCCTTTCTCTCAGGGGAAAGGAGACAGTCCCTCCTTTCCCCTGAGTGCTCTGGAAATGCAACAGTATCTGCTGACTTTTCTGTTATATAGAGGAAGAGGAAATAGATGGTTTTTATTTTCAGAGGTAAGCACAAGTATTTGTTTGGAGGATCTTGTAGATATTAGGGAAGAAAAAAGATTTACCCTTATTGATGAAGTGTCTTTCCATGACAGGGAGAGCAGACAGAGAGGAAGGGTTAATGAGCACAGCCATGGCATCAGGCTAGAGCTGCTCCTGTCACCGATTGCAAGGTTGGCAATAAGGAGAAGCAGGGCAATGTGACAGGCTTTGGTAAGATGCCGTAAGAATGAACTTTAGTAGGAGACTGTGTACGTGGAAAGACTTGTGTGTGATCTCATGGCAGGAAAGGAAAGGTTAACCTCAAATCATCACCTAGGGCATGGCAACGGTCCAGGGAATGGATACTGACATCTAAAGAATTAATCTTAAACTCAAGCTCTTAACCTTACCAACCTTACCTTTCTAATCTGCAAAATGATGATTGCAGTATTAACTTCATGAGGTTGGAGATTAATGGAAAAAGTGTACATAGAGGGTGAGCACAGTGACCGGATTCTATAAAAGTGTTACTAGTTAATATGCTCAAAGCTGAACAAAATGAACACGGTATTATGCTACTGTGGAAAATAAGTTATTTGCCCATGATCACAAAGGCATGAAAAGGGATGATCTCTAAGCTTTCACCAGACTTTCCCACTTTCTCTCTATTCACTTTACTGATAATAGCTCAGTTGCATAAACACCACGTAAGAGGGACAGTACTTTCTTGACCTATGACCATAATGTAGACCACCTGTGTTTATGCTTATACATGACAGAATTCATAAGCTAGTTTTCAAGGTCATATTTCAATTATTCAAATTATCTCACATCATTGAAAATAGCTTTATGATCTGTGATAAAACCTATCATGCTATTGAAACAGGCTGAAAACAGAAAAAGGCAGGAAAGAGAAATTGGAAAAATGCAACTGAGTTACTGTACCAAAGGGTAAGGATGAGGCTGAGGGTACCTGGGAGAGATACAAGCTCTGTCCTTATGTTTACCTAGTGTGTCATTCCTGTGATTAAAGAGTTATCTGTGAAAGCCAAGCTGAGTGGTTAAGGAGTTTAACCATGTCTAGACAAAATGAGGCAAAAGAAAATATTAACAGGCTCACTAGCTAGGCCAAGGTTGGAAGAGTGAAGAGAACAGGAGAGGCAGGTTTGTCTACATCTCCTGTGGGGTAGGTGGCCTAGCACCAGGCAGGTTTCTCTAAGTCTAATCTGTAATGTCTTATCAAGGCATCTCTGTTTAGAGCAATTCAGGCAAGAGGCGATTAGAGCTGTTGAGCACAGATATGAAGGGTGCATGCTTCGTCACACAGGATTATGTCTCAGTGTTGCCACCTTCAGTGGCTATCCTGGTCATCCATGTGGGCTACCTGAACTTCTGCTTCCTTTTTCCTCAGATAATATTAGAGGGAAATATTAGAACCTGTTGTTGACTTAGGATTACATGAACTAATTAAGTAAACTCACATGTATCAAGTAGTCAATAAAAAGAAGTTATTATTAATTATTAATTAGTATTATTACTAGGGAAGCACCTGCGAACAGTGCATGTTTGGTGCACATGGCACAAGGATGACTGCTTTCTCAGGGTCATGGTGCACTTGTTACATTGTAGAATCCAGTTGGTGCCCACCCAGTGGCAGAGTGAGCCACTAAAATAACTTCAATATCCAACTGGGCATCATAGGTAAAGAGCACAAGGATTGACAACTGTCATTGACTATACAGCATAGATCATGAAACAATTTCTTGTTTTCTTTTGTCCCATCATTCGTGACCTCAGGAGATTTTCTATCAGCAGATTTTTTTTTTCTATCAGCAGATTTAAGCCAGTAATGGACAATGTTATCACAGAGCTAAAAGGAGCACCCCCCACACACCTCAAATGGGCAGGTCCAGAATTCTTTCTTGGGGAACAGTAGCTCCGTTGATTGATTTTAATAAGCAAACTTATCATTTCTGGGCCAGTGTGGTTGCCTGCCCATGGAGGGGATTCTCAATAGAGGAGAAACTTCTGGCAGTTCTGGGTAAATCCCAGAGATACAATTTAAGTCATTTCCTACAAGACACTTCACTCACCAGCTCAAAGATGACAGGAAACCAATAAGGACCTACAGGTAGGTGCCCAGAGAAAAAGTAGGTGGGATCTTGGAGTGTAAACTCCTGTAAAACTGAATTCCCAAAGGAATTTGTTGGGTTTTTAAGAATTTATTATAATATGATTTTGAAGAAGAAATGCCCTGCATTAAGGCAGCGGGAAATACAATCCTGATTCCAGCTGTGCGATGTGACTATGCATCAACCTACACTTACAAGATGGGAAGGACAGGACCTATCTCCTAGAAGGGCTGAGGGAAAGGTTGCAGTAGCAGCAAACATTTGAGAGTTCATCACATATCAGGCACTGGTTAAGCACTTTATGTGTATTCATTTATATAACCCTCACAAGAACCCCAGGAGATAGGTTCTTTATTATCCTCTCTTGCAGACAGAGAAACTAAAATATACAGTGGTTAAGAAACTTGCCCTAGGCCATACGGCTAGCAACTGACAGTGCCAGGTGCTGTAAGCATGCATCTCTTTAGCCACTCTGATTAACTGTTTCTTACAGGAGACGAGATATTCCTATCAGTGCCAGATATGAAGAAATAATTAATAAATGTTGGCTATCATTATTATGTTTTTAGTCCCTAGCATAGCTTAAATTAAAGGATTTAAAACAAGTTTATTTTTAGCCTTGTAAACAACATATGCCCTAGGTTAGAGCTGATTCTCATGTTCTCTTTTGGCAAGAGGCACCATTTGTTTTCATTACAAAAATATTTGTCATTTTCCTTAAAGGCCTCAGAAGTACCATTGGAGGAAAGGGGTGTCTTTAAAATTTTTTTTTCTAAGTCTGGGTAAACAATACACAATGAAACTGCAGAGTTTCTAAGGATTTTCATAGGCATTGTCTCATTGGATGGTATACCTGAGGAGGGCAGGTCTGGTAACGTCCCCTCAGGTGTAAAGAAGGATTTCAGGGTAGCGCACCCGAAGACATGGCTGTGGACCTGCTGGAGAAGAGCAGGTGCTCTTGAATCAACCAATGTGTGCTCAAATCTGGGTTCTACCACTTACTGACTGGTCACTGTGTACCTCCTAATCCTTACATTCCCTGTTTTCAAAACAGACATAGTAGGCATGATAGTAGGCTGTGGATAATCTCTTGGATAATCTAAGTAATTATCCAAGGAAAGTTCTTAGAATTTGCTAAGTTCTCAATAGATGTTCACTGCTGATGTCTCTTCTATCCCCATCATGGCCCAAAGACTTGGAAAAGGCTTCCTGAGAAGCATGGCCAGGATTAAAGCCCAGGTCTCCAGATGTTTAATATAATTCTGTTTCCACAGTACTTTGTACATTGCTTACAGGTCACTCTCTCCCCAGAATAATCATCAGGACTCTGGCTCTCCTCTTAATGCAAAATTCATTTTCTTTCAAAACAGGCATTTTCTAAAATCCGCAAATCAAGAATAGCACCAGGATTAGAACCCGATAGGAGTGGCTTAAAAACAAGATCACAGAAACAACCTAAGGATCAGATATAAATTAGATGTCTCTTAAATCAAATAGAGATGGGGCCAGGGCTAATGCAAGGAATGCTTAACACCCATTACAATGAAGAACACATAAGTGCAGTAGGGGACCTATAAAACCACCAGCATGTGAAATGCTGTCAAACGCTGCCTGCTTACCAGGAGGAAGCATTACTAGGCTGGATTCTAATGCTCTTCTCTGCAAAACAAATAGGCTGGGTGTTAATTAAAGTGTGTAAGTTGATTCTTGAGGTAGCTGCCTGATAAAAGGAATCCTTCCTCCTATAGATTTCTTTTGGAATTGTGAATTTTCTGCAAGTGAAATTCTTCCAAACACACATAATTTCCTGTTTTCTCTGCTTTCCATTGCCTGTGGGGTTGGGTGCTTTTGAATAAGAGACAAATTTACATGAGTTTCTACATCATTGTCACACTCAATACTTTGCGAAGGGCTCATGTTACACATGCATCTCACCATATCCTCAAGTGTGATAAAGGGCCACAGTTATCATTTCACTTTACAGAAGAGAAACATGAAAAGTGGAGACACTCAGGGCCTTGTGCATATTTCGAGAGTGCAGTAAGGCCCATAGAAACACCTGGGATCTCTTGATCTTGAATATAGTTCTCTTCCCATCCTAGATATGAATGACACCCCAAAAAGCGACAGAGATGTGAGCAGAGCCTGGTAGGAATTTAAGTGGGTGGGTTGATATAGCAGGGCAGAAGGGTGCACTCACAGCTTTCTGAAATTGTATTGGCTTGACAAGTATCCTAGGCAATACTAAGATCAATACCACATCCAGCCTCTAGAGAATAAGCTGGAGTGAGTCATAGGTGGTGTAGCTTATCAGCAGAGCCTGTCTTACCAGGCCTTGCTTTCTTAGAGAACTAAATCCATTTGATGCCACTTAGCTTTTTTTTCTTGTGTTACCTCAGGAATAAAACTGGTAGCCCCCTGGGCTTGAAAAACTAGATGCTGTTTATATTAGTCTTTAGGCCACGGTGTTTACCTTCCCAAGGCAGATTGAGTTAAGGTGTTAAATGAGAAGGTAAACTGTCATGATAGCTCCTGTTACCTTTTATTACTCATTCACTCAATGAATGTTAGTGGAACCGCTGCTTGTATAATGGACTCCACTATACTTTAAGGGCCCAGTAGTGTTCAGGAGGTAGAAAACATAGACCATCTCTACCCTTGTGGAACTGATGTGCTACTTGGAGAGAAAAAAAATAAACAAGAAGACAGGATTTTGATTGTGCTAAGTATTCTGAAAATAATCAACATAGTGAGGGGAGTCCTTGGGTGGGTAGTATTTTAGACGCTGTGGTCTAGGAAGTCCTGTGAAGAGACAGCCTTTGAGTTAAAAGTAGGTTACAAAGAGGCAGCCAGTGTTGGGAAAAGCCCAGGGAAAAGTGTTCTAGGCAGAGGAAAGATTAAGCGCACAGGTCCTGGGTCAGAAAAGGATAGAAGTAGCAAATGTTGCAGGGGACCTGGTAACAAGTGAGGTTGAAGAGAGGGCCAGATCTGGAGTAATGAGGAGTCTGGTGTACCACGCCTAGGAGGGTATGCACAGGTCCAGTATCTCGCTTTCCATCCTCAAACACTTTTCTTTCCCTTTTCCATGGCTGGTTCTGGAGCTTGCAAGGATGTTTCACTCTTGAGTTGCATAATCTCTGCACTCTTAATGGCATAGACTGTATGCCTTGAAGTGGGTGGCTCTTAACAGTCTCCAAGTCCACACTACAGGGCTAGTGAGAACTGAGACACAGGTGGAGCTCTGAGCTAGTTTGTGAGCAGAACAGCTGCAGATGGAGGCTTACACCTCTGTTCTTACTGGAGAAAGTTTCTTTATAAACCTAAGTTGTTCCTTGTGGAGCTCTGAGCTAGTTTGTGAGCAGAACAGCTGGAGATGGAGGCTTACACCTCTGTTCTTACTGGAGAAAGTTTCTTTATAAACCTAAGTTATTCCTTGCCAGTTCTGGTTCTGTACACTTTGAATTTAGAAGACCCTCAGTTAAATCTAGCACAGTAAAGCATGAAAGCTCAGGGATCAGTAAACCCTGGTTTGGCTCCTTTAATCTCCCTGAGTCTCATCATCCTCCTCAGTAATCATAGATAACAACAACACCCACCTCACAGGCTTGTGACAATTTGTAAAGTACTTCCCAGGCATGCTTTGCAAATTATAAGATTTCAATAAGCTCTTACCATGGTTATTTTCAATAGGAGCCATCATAAAAATCCCAGCTCTCACTCTTTTTCCAACACATATTTACTTCTTTCATAGTCTGTATAATGGTTTTGTAAATTTTTGAAAAGAAGCCTTGAAATAGCACAAGTAGTGACTAATGCTCAGGCTCTTCATGCAGGTGACTAATTTCCAAGCAGTAGGAAAGGCAGAATTACCTACAAGGGCTGCCTGCTCTGCAGTGTGTAGAAGGTAACAGGACCACACAGAATGATCACCATCACCATCTGCAACAGCTCTTGTAACTCTTATCAACTACAGAGCTGGACCTGATGGCTCAGGCAAAGAGCTTTCCAATTGGACAGAAGATTAAGGGTCCCTGGGAGCTTGGAGCTGTGGCAGCTGGAGGTGGACACAGCTTTGGATCCAGGACTCAGAGTACTGGGGACAAGGGCAGCCTTGGAAGCTCTCTTGGAAATAGCATCCCTGCCCCAGACCAGCAAGTAAAGGGGAGAATGGAGAAGAAAAGGCCAGCACCCCTCTCTCCCTGTCTTAGGATCCAGCAAGGCACTTACCTCCTGTCTTCTTGGTGCAGACTGCACAGCTACAACAGGCAGAGTCCCCATTAGGGCATTTTTATTCTTCTAGGGCATCAGGAAGGGATGCTATACCCACAGGTATCCCATCAGAGGAGAGTGACAGCCAGAGCCTTTTCTCATTCCTGGCTGGAGCAGGCAGCCCCAACCCCTTCTAGAAGCCCTGTCTTCCATGTCACATGCTGGAACATAATTCCTCCACCCTGATTTCCTCCTCTGTTAGCCTGCTGCAGAAACCTTTAACCCCACCCTCCTCATCCTTTCTAGGCTCCTGTTCCAAGCCCTGTATCTCCACCCTCCTCCTCCTTCTTCACTCCCTTCCTGCCTCCTGGCAGGACTGGTCTAACCAGCTCAGGTGTTCCAGAGAGGCTGTCTGTGTGCTGCTGTTAGCTGGTGGTTGGCTGACGTTAGTCCCCAATAGTGTGGCCTGGTCTCTATGATTTATTTTGGGAGATCATCTAGGATTGTTAGAGCCAGGACTTGGGATTTTGGCCCAGATGTGGAAAAATGGAGATTATTTGTGTTCTGGTGCTTGAGTGAAAATTTGAAGGAAAATGAAGCCAGGTATATCCCTAGCTGCTGCCACAGAAGAATTTCAATACAGGCCAAGGAGGCTCTGGCTTTATAACCTGAAATCTGGCAGTATCACGACCTTGCCCCCAGGGGCCAGCTTTCTCTGGACAGATGCAGCAGGGAGAACTTGAGCAGCAGGTTGAGATCTACCCTGCAGGTGCGAAGAAAATTTCAGTTTTTCCTCTAGGTAGTGTTGGGGAAATCATAAAAAAAAAAAAAAGTTTAGCAATACATCCCAGGTCTGTTATTAAAAAGCAATTACTCACCAGGCAATCTTGAAGATGAGGTAAATTATCTTTGAGAAATGATACTCACTGCTCAGGTCCAGATCTAAGGATTTGGGATTTTATTTCCCTACCCTGGCAAGTTAGTATTATTTTCTTTCAGATCAGAGTTTGCCAAATTTCAGGATTTGTAGGAATTATCTGGGATATTAAAATGTAGATTTCTGCATGCAGCCCTCAGATTCCACAAACACCCACCAGGAATCTATATTTACAATCTACTTTTTAAAAAGAAATTCCCCTAGGTGATTCTGGTGTGGATGATCTTGTACCTGTACTTGCAAAAATGCTGCCTGAGAATGTATCTGCTGAATAAATTCTGTATTCTCAGCGTGGCATTTCCTGGTGCCTGTAAACCCAGTTTGGGACCAGCTATTCCTCATTGTTTTCAATTTGCTCTTCTACTACTGACCCTAGGAATTTTCTAGCTGACTCTTCCTCCTCCCTTTAACTCACAATTGACCTTTGTCAGAGGAGAGAGTCTCAGCCTCTGCAGTTAGTCCATGAATAGATGGATAGATGGATAGAGGGACTACCTGCAGAGTGATGTCATTGTGTTGTTCTTATGATACCAGCACAGACACTGAGCCATGGTTTTACCCTTTCTTCAGACCACACCTGCTCCCTCCGGGCGAACTGCAGGCCCCTCAAGGTAACCTGCCCTGAAACTGATTCCCAGCATGTCAGTCCCTCCCCCGGAGAGATCCTCAGGTGCATGGGCCTCACAATCAATTCCTCAACCTGTTCCATGGCTGAGGAAATCTGTGTTTAGGTTTCTCATTTCTTGAGTCAGGTCTAGTATTAGAATGAGATTCTCACGGCCCACTTGCTCTCCTCGATGGAGTTATTATACAGGCAATTAGATCTCATATGACTGTTCATGTCAATCACTTAATCATATGGCATGAACCACAGGATCCATTAGATTCAAAGCACACTGACTAAGCATCTAAGACGTGTGGGGAGTCTTGCTAGACATAACAAGGGGTGTGAAGAGACTAGGGTGTTGGAGCTCGTGTTTTTGTTACTCACATTGTTTTTCTAGTGAATTGGGTGGAGGGCATTAATGGGAGTCAAATACTGAGAGTGATGTGGGAAAATCCACTTTTAAATGCCCCTGTCTCCAAGGGAAACGCTCTCCTGAGGCTGTCCTTCCCACTCCATCAGTAGCTCAGAGAATGTTAGGTGATAGGATAAACATAAATATGTCCTTGCCTCATTTTTTTACATTTTCCCAGTACTCATAATCTGGTCTCTGCCTTTGCATTCCATCAGGTAAAATAATGGCAGCATAGTCTAGTGGATACAAACATAGACCTTGACACCAGGCTGCTGGGATTTGACTCTCTGGTTCCACCAGCTCTCGACTGTGTGATCTGGGCAATGTGCTAGCCTTCCCTGGAGGACAAGAAATAGTACTTGCATTGCAGAGCTGCTTCCAGGATGATATGAACTAATATGTGTAAGTGCTTTTAGCAATGAAAGTACCTGTTATTATTATTCAGGAGACCCTGGACATTGTTACTACATGTCTACAGTCACTATAAACAACTCCTATGTTTTCTCACTTGAAGATCACTAATGTCTCCCCTAAGTTTGTTTCCCTTGAAGTATACCTCTCAATCTCATGTTCAAGTTTCCCCATTAGTTTATCCATACTTCCCTTTATGTATTGATTTAACTATTTTTGACTGAGGATTTATTATGTGCCAAGAACTGTGCTATATGCTGGGGATACCATGGTGAACAGAGATCTCCACTAGCTCAGCCCTGATGGAGTTTACAGTATAGCAGGCAGATTTGATTGAACAGTCACATAAAAGTTGTGAAATTATGTCTAACATAAGTGTTAAGAAGGGGAGTACTATGAAAGAAGATTTGATTTGGTCAAAGGGTGAGGTTAGAATTGAGATGGAGATAACTGTGCAAAGTAGTGGGGAAGTGGCACCAGAACATTCCAGATGAAGAAACACAATGCCCTAGGTATAGCAGTCAGATTTGCTGCAGCAATAAATGATCTGCAGGTCTCACTGGTTTTCACCCCAAGATTTATTACAGGGAGGCTATGGGGTAACTGTAGCTCAGTTTGGGCTGTGGCTATGGTTCTTGCTCCAGGGCTCAAGCTGAAGAAATGGCTCCTAAGTGGGGCATAGAATGGTAGGCAGAAAGGAAGATCAGGAGCTCTGGGGGAAATTTGTGCTGGCTCTTACAGCTTCTACTTGGATGTGGCCTTTGTTGTGTCGACCATCATTGCTTTCATCAAAGCCCAAAACCAACAGGACAGGGATGTATGATCCTGCCACTGGGGACATATTAAGTCACATGGCAATGGGCATGAATGCATATTTACAGAGAGGAGGATGGGAACACATATTGCGAAAATAATATTCCCTACTATATAAAGGCCATGTAGTAGAAGGCAAATGGCCAGAGACCTGGAACCCTGTGCAGCTAGAGCTGAGAGAGAAGGTAGGGTGATAGTGAGAGGAGAGACAGAGGTAGCAGGCAGGGGCTAAGCCAGGTGAGCAAATCTGACCTTGACACTGTGAGTAATGGAAACCTCTGATTTTTACTCATCTAATTTCTCTCCTTCATGGTTAAATGGATGCTTTCCAGGTCTTTCTGCTCACTGAAGTAACACCTGTTCAATATGGAAAGTTTGGAAATGACAGGTGAATAAAAAGAAAAATTACAAATCGCCTTTAATTTTACAACTCAGAAAGAACCATCATCGATCAATTATTTTGGTGAAGACATTTCTAGATTTTTAGATGCTTTTTAATGCAGATATTTTTAAAGCTGAAATTGGATCATGCACTTAATCAGTTGTTATGATTATTTTCTAAGGTATTAAACATTTTCTCCTTTATAATTCTGACATCATATGCATGTACCATAACTTAACTAGTCTCTACTATTGTTCATAAAGGTTTTTAATGTTTATAGAAGTTGCATGCTGAAGTCCCTTATATTTAGCAACATCCATTTATTTCTTAGAAGTGTCATTTTTGTCCCAACGGATATGACAGATTTTAAGGCCATTGTTATACATTGCCAGTTGTCCCTCAAGAAAAACTGAAGCCTGTCACATACAATCCTACAATCCTAAAGCATCATTTTCCAGCTTTAGTTATAACTATTTTATATTTCCAATTTGATCAGTAGCAAATATTACCTTATTTTTATTTTTGCATTTGTTGCAGATTTTTTTTTTTTTAGTAATTGTGTTTTCTTAGGGAAAGACTCACCTAATTCAAAATCTGGGACTTTGGATCTGGTGCTTACAATGCACTACTGGTTCCTCCTCAGCAAATTATGACTGTTTTGTCTCTTATTATTCATTGCAATATTTTCTTCTGCTTTCAACAAGAAACCTTCTTTGATTCTTGCCTTACTATATGAGTTGCCAGTAAGGATGTGGGTAGTTGATTGGTTCTTCATATGTGGTGAAATGACATGGTTCTCATGCATCTCATCTCCCTATATGGAGAGGGAGCTCTCCTGTGATTTACTTTTGTGACCTCCTATATTGGCTCACCTTGTATTACCTTGTAATACTCTACATGTATTATTTTCCATAAATATTTGTGTATGTGATGCTAATGAAAGGCATTAGGGCACAATAGGTGGATAAGTTTTGACTTGATGGGTGACTCAGTCCTGGAACCTTAGGTGGCTGTACTAATAAAAAGTTGTGGACCAAAAGTCATCTGAACATCATTCAGGATCTCTTTTTAGATCTTAAACCTACCAGTAATTTTTCAACTTTTATAATATAGCTTAGCAACACAGGGCATTCTGATTTGACAGATGCCAACACCAGTTGTACCTTCATTCTCCCCTTTCCATGTGAAGGGATAGAGGCAAAACACTTAGAACATGAAAAGACCATTAATAGAACATTGGACTATGTCAGTGGGGAAGGCAAAGAAAATAGCAACACTGGCTGACTTGGTCTTGTCTTCTTAGGAGGAGGTTAAGTGCTTGGAAGTCTCCTAAGGACTTCTGTGGGTTGGGGGTTTGATGATGTCTATTGTGGCATCATTCTGACTGGTCCTGCTTTACCTGGGGTTTTTCACTCACTTGCACCCTGTCTTAAAGGAGCAGAGACTCAAGCATTTGTCCCGTATCGTGCCTTCTTTGCCCTTTAGAAGTCTAATTTCAGGATTAAGCTCATTGAAAGGCTATATTTTACTTTCTATCTGTATTGTATCATATTACATTGTAAACCTCGAATATACATGATACAATTTGTTTTTAAAAGAAAGGAAAATTCCATACGGCCAGCTTCAGTGACTAGAATGGTCATACCAGATGAAGCCCATTTGCTTTTCTTACATGTGTCATGTCAACATTATCAGATGGTGCTTGAATCTACATGCAATCTAACGTATGCTCTCACTGCCCTTCCCCAGTTTGCAAATATGTTTATGCCTTCAAACAAATAGATGAATGTCTCCTTCCAGGAGCAGTGATATTTGGTTTTTAATCATTGTTTTCCAAGTAAAGCCAAGGCACACCTGAACAGGTGTTCTTCCTGTGAGCTACTTAATTAAAATAGCTCCCTAAAGGCCTTTGTAATACCAGAGGAAGAGAGTGAAGCAGAGAGATTTAATTTTGAGTAATTCCTTTATTAAATACAATCTGGTCTGCTTAAACTTAGAAGACCAAATAAAAAAATCCATCAGCAAGAAGCTATGCCCTTTAACTAAACAATGTCTCCATAGTGTGGTCTGAAGACCACCTACATTAGACTGATTTGGGAAATTGTGGGAAATTTAGGTTTCTGGCTTCAATACATACCTACTAAACTCTCAAAGGCAGAGCCTGGGAGCCGCATTTTAATACCCACACTTGATAATTTCTATGTACTAATAAACAATTTAAAAATATTTTGAGGAGAGTCTGAATGTGACATTGTCATCTAAAACTCCATGTCATAACACAGCATGTCCCCCCTAAAGGCTAGATATGTGAAAGTAGGAGCCAAGTGAATTTGCTCCAATATTCCCAGGGCCCTGTACAAGCATGTCACATAGTAGGTTTTCAATAATTAGATAACAAAATCAATAATGAATCAGCTGCTACACAGTCAACCCAGCTTTCAGAGATGCCAGAGCCCCTCTAAATCTGATAATTTGTTGGCAAAGATGTGAGAGGACATGTTTCCTTAAGAAGGAGGAATCAGGCCCTTAGAATATTTGAGATAAATGAGAATCCTGCAGATTCTTTTCCATTTTTAAGGTGGAGTTCCTCCATTATTCTCAGTTCTGAATGGTAGGGATAGACATACCAGTTAGAAAGTTGAGATTTGGAGTAAAACTTGATTCTCATTCCTTTCCTTTGTTGAAACTGATGATGAAATTGTCCTTAAATCTGGTTCCCAGGTTGTGGTCTTTCTCTCCTCTGATTTGATGCCTAACCAGCTTCAGAATGAGGAAATTCTCTTTTGTTTCAATATATTTAGGAGGTAAAAGTGTTGTTGTTGTTGGTTTTTTTTAACATGGATCAATAGTATAGTTCTGAAGTTACAGCCTTCATTGGACCCATCACCAGAATAGTGTACGTTATACCTCAAAAGTAGATCTTTACCACTCACCCCACTCACATTTACCCTTTTCTTAGTTTCCAATGTCTGCTACACCACTTTGTGACCATATGCATCCTTTATTTAGTTCCCACTTATGAGAACATGTGGTGTTTGTTTTTCCATTCCTGAGATACTTTGTTTAGGATAATGGTCTCCAGTTCCATCCAAGTTCTACAAAAGTCATTATTTCACTCCTTTTTTATGGCTGAGTAGTATTCCATGGTGTATATGTGTGCATAAATGTAGGTAGTTATAGTATAGACACACACTGCATTTTCTTTGTCTACGTATCAGTTGATGGACACGTAGGTTGATTCTCTTATCTTTACAACTGTGAATTGTGCTGCATGTGGGTGCAGGCGTCTTTTTTATATAATTATTTCTTTTTCTTTGGGTGGATACCTTGTCCCTAATAGGATTTCTGGATTGAATGGTAGGTCTACTTTTAGTTCTTTGAAGAATTTCCATACTGTTTTGCAGTTGTGCTAATTTATATTTTCACCAACGGTGAATAAGCACTAGTGAATATTTCCTAGTGAAGAATTTTTTAATTAGAACCCCAATTCATTTCTCAGGTCTGTATTCTAGCTTTTCTTTTCTCTGTGTCCTCCCTGAAAGCAGAAGACCTACTCTTTAAGTAAAATTGTATCCACCTGAGGTAAGTCACTGAGCAGACCCTCTGTTTTCATTTCTGCCCCAAAGTCATTGTAGCTAATTCCAGGCTCTTATGTGCCCCAAATTTTGGGAAATAAGGATCACTCTTTAAAATATAACACATTAGAACATTCTCAGAACTGAGATTAAATAGAAGAAAAATCAATTTTTAATTCAAAAGAGAGGAATGTGCTTTTAGAGAGTAAAGAGATAATAGACAATACTGAGCTCTGAAGAACTTGGCTTGGAGTTAGTTAAACCATTAAGATGGTTTGGGTTTTTTTATTCCAGAAAAGTAAAACTCATCTCATTGATTTCTTAGGTACTTCTTAGTGGTCACCAAAATAATAGTCATTCATACCAAGCATTTTCTACGTGTCTGGGAATGTTTTAGGTGTATGGCATTTGGTCTTAATGACTTCAAGATACCCAAATTATGTTGTCTGAGCACCAAAAGCATCCCTATTACCTGAAAGCTTATTAGAAATGCTAACTGTCTAGCTCTGCCTGATACTTACTGTATCAGATACTCTGGGGGCTGAGTTAATCAACCTTTATTTTAACAATCTCTGCAGCTGAGACTGATTCATGATCAAGGTTGAGAAGCATTAGTTTAAAAAAATCTTTCCAGAAAAGCTATTTCTACCTATTGCTTTTTTGTTTCCATTTCAACTGATATATTCTTTGGTCTGTATGTTATCATGATCATATATCTTCTACAATTAAACTGTTTTAAGTCCCAGGCATGGTTTTGAGAAAGGCAAACAGCTGGAAGTCTGCGAGGTGCCTGACATGCATTATCTCTTATCTTAACAAGTGGGACATCATCTCTATTTTAAAGTGGAGGAGAGTGAGGTTCAAAGAATGTAAATAACTAGTGAGCTGGGACAGTTGACAAGGAGCAGGCTCAGACGTCATTCAAGGTCTCAGACATTAATGCCCATATTCTTCCTTATTTGTTGGCTAAATTATCTAGGTCCTGACTTTTGCTTTACTGGATTGATGGTATGAGGATGTTTCTGTGAGATTTAAGGGAGTGAGTGACATGGTGTCTATCTCTTCTTTCATTACTAGTAGAATCATCCTTAGAACCAGACAGATCAGATTTGAGCAGTTCCTTCTGCATTCCATCCAGAACTGGTTTGGGGGAACCCACCAGAGCCTACAGTCTGAGAGGAGCCTGATCATCAACAAATGATCTCCCCTCACACCCACCAAATGGCCCGTAAAATCCATGTATTTTCTTTATTGTGATCTGATAGCCAAAATAAGTCATATTTCAAGGACTGGATAAAACCAGAGTAAGCCAAGTGGGAGAACACTCATTCGGAATAAATGCTGAAGGCAGGTCTCTGCTTTCTTCTAAATTAGAGTTATGGGGAGGAGGGACAGCATTTAGTTGTTTCTGAGAAAAGTAGGCAACAATATTAACTGCTTCATCATTCATTAATCCTCTCTATTATTATTTTGAATAATCCACAGCCACACAGATTCAAACATAAGCAGGCAATTTGAATATAGCAAGACAAGTGTGGTGACATGCAAAGACAAGATATGGTAGAAAGACACATTAGGGTAGTCAGCCAAGACACGGGAGCAGAGGAAAGCTTCCTGGGGCAGTTGGGCAAGGAGAGAGCTGTGGGGAAGATGGAAGGGGTTTCTCAGCAGAAGGGAAACATATAGGGAATGTACTACAGAGAGCCAGGTGATCTAGGCCTGTAACTAGGCCCAGTCCTATCTTTGCTTTTGGAGAAATACAAATCAAGATGGAAATGGAAAATTGGACTTTAGTCCAGGCATTCAAAAGCCTTAGTATTCTCAGATTTTTGTTTATTACCATCATAATTATCATCACTGTACTATTTTATTATGAATAGAGCTAATAGGACCACAGTCTATGTTAATGTAACTATGTGCTCAGAATGAAGTAAGGAGAACTCTTTCTCTCTTCTCAGATGAGACACTTCTGGGGTTCAATTCTGATGGGACCATTTAAAAGGGAACTGATAAACTGTGGTGTGCTCACAGGTAGGACGTGGGAAATATCCCATATGAGAAATATCTATGACAACAATCCTTCTTTCACTTGGAGAGGCAGGACAAATACTTTTAATTTTCAAGAGTTACTATTGAGAGAGGGCCTCCAGATATTCAGATCTAGGCTGTCTCTCACAGAACTCTCATAACATGTTCTAAGCCAGTGGTTCTCAAACTGTGGGTCACGACCCCCTTTTAACAATGAAAATACATTGTGGCATTAGGAAAGCTGAGAACCACTGTATCTAAGCTCTTAGCTTCACTGGGGAAAGGACCAGGTTTGAATTATTACAGCTTCCTGATGCCTGCTAAATAGTAGGTACTTAGTAGATTTGTTGAATGAATGAATGAGTAGCCAGGACAGAGATAATACTATGCCAATTGCAGAATTTTTCCAAGCTTAATTATTCCCACCATTTCCAAAGTTCAGAGTCTTTTGGACTCCTGCTCAACTAGAAATTTGGCTCTGTTTGGAATATTCAAACATACTCTATCATCATAGTTGGTTTCCATGGTCTTTCTGGCAATAAATCTTTTTAGGAAACCTTACCTGTGAATGAGATGCAGTGTTTAATGGTTCTGTAGTATAGCTTGGAGGGTTTATTTTTCACACTCTGTTTTATGCTTCGTAAGCCAAAATATACAATTGGAACCCATGATAAGAAAGTGACACCATGTTTTTTGGATCCAAAGGCCTGGGAACTGAGCCCTCTGTCTCATCCACTGCTAAGCAGCCATGCCAAGACTGCACAGGGTGAACGTGAGTGTGAGAGGAAATGGTAATGCTAAGACTGTTAGGCACCCAAGCAGCTATGGGCTGAGAGATTTGAAGTGTAATAGAAAGCATCTCCAAAAAATCTAGACTGTCTTTCTGCTGGCCTATTAAACAGCCTGGGATTAGACATATCATGTTTTCATAAAGAATTATGTCTTTAGAGACCCCCCTATGAAATAGCTAGGACCAGTGCATATGGGGTACATGTACCACTGGCTGTTGAATCATGGATCAGTTTACCACAAAACCAGGTTTTACATTGAAAATATGAAAATACAATTCTTTTTTGTTTTTTGTAGAGACATAGTCTCACTTAGAGCCCGTGGCGCCACACAGCTCACAGCAACCTCCAACTCCTGGGCTTAGGCGATTCTCTTGCCTCAGCCTCCCGAGTAGCTGGGACTACAGGCATCCACCACAACGCCTGGCTATTTTTCTGTTTTGCAGTTCGGCTGAGGCTGGATTTGAACTCACCACCTTTGGTATATGGGGCCAGCGCCCTACTCAAATGAGCTATAGGTGCCACCCCAAAATATAATTCTTTTCATAAGTGGGAAATAAGACAGGTAAGTTTTGACACATGAAAATTTGGAATATATATTATGTCTACAGAGAAGGAAGCAGGCAAAATCAGGAGACCTTCATCGGAAGAGGAAGTAGTGAAAAAATAGCTTTGAAGGTACTTCATTAAAGCTTATGTTTCTTTCTCATTTTGCAAGTGACAAGACTTGATAGAAAAAAAATATGGCTCTGTGAAAATCCAACTTCATGCATCTATTTTCTTCTTTTTTTATTGAATCATAGCTGTGTACATTAATTCAATCATGGGGTACAGTGTGCAGGCTTCCCTTGCAATCTGAGATATTTTCATCTGCCTGATTGACATAACATTCATGAGATTTTCTCATTTACTGTGTGAAAACATTTTTGGTCAGCATTTAGAAGTTTTCTCCTGACTCTTCAAATATGCACCTCAAGTGGGTGGGGGGAGAGAGGATATTTTTAATTAAATTTTTATTTAAGGTCTCTTTTTTTTGTTTTATTTCACTTAAAATATTCTATTTGTGCTTTCTTTTGTTCTCATTCTTATTCTACTTTTTATTTTGAAAATATTTTTTCTTTGATAGCAAATTTTTCATAAATTCTATCACTTTATTTCTAAGTTTTAAAATTCCTATTCATGTTTTTCTCTCATGTCACATAACTTTAAGGCAATCAAAACATTATTTTTGAAGTAGATTCCAATTTTTACATTTTAAAATATACCTCTAGTATGCTTATATTACATGTAAACATGTTATTATGCTCCTTCATCTATTTCCTCAATTTGTAAAGAAAAGGCAGTTATTTGTTCTAGAGGCTGAGAAGTCCAAGGTCATGGGATGTAGCTGGTAAGGATCTTCTCATTGGTGGCGGCTCTCTGTGATGCTCTAGAAGGATATGAGCAACCTCTCCAGGATGAGAGGTTGACTGTGCTAACGTGCTAGCTCAGATCTCTCTTCCTCTTCTCATAGGGCCACCTGTTCCCCTCTTATGGTAGCCATGACATCATTCACCCAATAATCCATGAATGAATTTATACATTCCTGAGGGCAGAGACTTATGATTTTGTATCCTCTTAAACCCCCCTTCCCTTGGGCTACCACACTGGGTATTAAGTTTGAATTTGAGTTTTGGAGGGGACATGCCAACCAAAGTATTCCAACTCTGGGCCTGTAAAACTTAGCCCCTTCTGACATACCAATACATTCTTTTAATGCTCATGGCCACAAAGTATTAAGTGACAGCAGCACCAGCTGGAAAGTACAAAGTCCTAACTGTGAGTCTGTGAAATCCAAAAAAGTTATGTCCTTCCATGATACAAGGGCAGGCCAATCATATAGTATATGTTCCGATTCAAAAGGGAGAAATAGGGAAGAGTAAAGAGGTGACAGGTCTGAGCAAGTCTGAAACTTAAGATAGCAGACATTGGGTTTAAAGGCTTCAGTATAATCTCCTTTGACTCAATGTCCAGTATCCTTTCCAATCGTGTGATGGGGGCTGGGTCACCTAGGACTTGGGAAGTCCTTTGCCTGTGGCTTGGGTAGGCCCAGTATACACATCTGTCCCTGGGTAGCCTTGGTTGGTCTGTGGTTGTGGTGTCTTTGTGGCAGTCTTGGTACCATGGTTCCACTGGGCATTACCTATGTGGAGCCTCTTGGCAGTGGCTTTGTTGCCACAACTTCATGAGGTATTGCCTGGATGGGACCTTTCTCTTGCAGTTCAACCCCACACTTCTGCTCATCATGACTGCAGTCAGGGTGCTCTATGATGGTTCTTTCTCTGAGATCAAACTCTGTGTGGGCTTCCTTGGTTTTAGGTCATCTTTTGAGATTCTTTGCAGACTCCATAGCTCTTGTTTTCTGCAAGGCTGCAGAATTAGCACCTTCTGGACTCTGCCCATGATTCATAACTCCTAACTTCTAGAAGTGGTGCATGAATGCACATAGGTCCACTTGCAGCACTCAAAACATTTATGATGTGGGGAGAAGCATTTTGAGGTGGTGCATTGAAGTGGTGTCCTTAGCCTATTCCCAGAAACCATTCTGTCCTTCTAGTCCTCTTAGCCTGTGCTGTGAGGGGAAGATTGGAAGCTTTCTGAAATTCCTTTGAGGCATTTTGTCTTGTAATGACTATTGGTATTAATAGCTGGCTCTCTTTTAGCCATACTAATCTCTTTAGCTAGTCATAACTTTACACTCTTGGATTCCTCTGCTGAAAATGCTCTATCATTCTCTACCACATGGCATACTTTTTCTTCCATTCTTTGCTAAGAAGAATATGTTCCAGCTCCATCCATGTAAACATGAAAGAGGTAAAGTCTCCATCTTTCTTTAAGGCTGCATAATATTCCATGGTATAAATGTACCACAATTTATTAATCCATTC
>CAUYON010055333.1:0-13547 GCA_963573935.1 Arctocebus calabarensis
AAGAAAAAACTAATATCAGTCCTCAAACTTTTCAAGAAAATTGAAGAGGAGGAAACATGTCCAAACTCATCCTCTGAAGCCTACATTACCTGATGACAAAGCCAAACAAAAATACTGCAAGAAAAGAAAACTATAAACCAATATCCTTTAAGAACATTGATACTGAAATCCTCAACAAAATACTAGCAAACCAAACTCAGCAGCATATTAACAGGATTATACACATGAAGAACTGGGATTTATTCCTGGAGTGCAAGGATGGTTCAACATACAAAAATCAATTAATATAATATACATTAACTGAATAAAGGAAAAAACCAACACAATCTTATCAACTGATATAGAAAAAGCATTTGATAAAATTCAATATCTTTCATGATTAAAAAAAATTCAGGCTCAGCGCCTATAGCACAGTGGTTACAGCGCCAGCCACATACACCAAAGGTGTCGGGTTCGAACCTGACCGGAGCCAGCTGAAGGCGATAATGACAACTGCAACAAAAAATAGTCAGGCATTGTGGCAGGCACCTATAGTCCTAGCTACCTGAGAAGCTGAGGCAAGAGAATCACTTAAGCCATTGGTTCTCAACCTTCCTAATGTGGTGACTCTTTAATATAGTTCCTCATGTGTGGTGCCCTCCAACCATAAAATTATTTTCATTGGTACTCCATAACTGTAATTTTGCTCCTGTTATGAATCGTAATGTAAATATCAGATATGCAGGAGACCCCCAAAGGGGTCGTGACCCACAGAGTTTGAGATCTGCTGGCTTAAGCCCAAGAGTTTGAGGTTGCTTAGTAGTTGCCACAGCACTCTACTAAGGGCGACACAGTGAGACTCTGTCTCAATAGCAACAACAAAAAATTCAACAAACTAGTAATAGAAGAAAATTACCTTAAAATAATAAAGCCATATATGAAAAACTCACAAAACCATACTCAATGGTGCAAAGGTGAAATCTTTCCTTCTATCATAATGAAGAAGGCAAGGATGCCCACTTTCACCACTTCTATTCAATTGAAGTTCTCACCAGAGCAATTAGGCAAAAAAAAAAAAGAAATAAAAGACATCCATGTTGAAAAGGAAGAGTTAAAATTATCTCTGTTCACAGATGATATTATCTTTTTTTTTAATTTTTTTTTCTTTTGAGACAGAGCCTCAAGCTATCACCCTGGATAGAGTGCTGTGGCATCACAGCTCACAGCAACCTTCAATTCCTGGGCTCAAGTGAGTCTCTTGCCTCCACCTCCCAAGTAGCTGGGACCACAGGCGCCTGCCACAATGCCCGGCCATTTTTTGGTTGCAACCATCATTGTTGTTTGGCGGGCCCGGGCTGGATTCAAACCCGCCAGCTCGGTGTACATGGCTGGCGCCTTAGCCCATTGAGCCACAGGTGCCGAGTTGATGATATTATCTTATATGTGGCTTGGCACCTATAGCTCAAGTGTCGAAGCCACCAGCCACATACACCAGAGTTGGCGGGTTCAAATCCTGCCAAACAACAATGACAACTACAACCAAAAAAAAAAAAAAAAAAAAATAGCCAGGCTTTGTGGCGTTGTCCCAGCTACTTGGGAGGCTGAGGCAAGAGAATTGCTTAAGCTCAAGAGTTGGAGGTTGCTGAGAGCTGTGATGCCACTGCACTCTACCCAGGGCGACAGCTTGAGGCTCTGTCTCAAAAAAAAGTAAATAAATAAAAAATTACCTTATATGTAGACAACCATTACAATTTTTAAAAAACCAAACCTGTTGAGATCATAAATGAATTTAGCAAAGTGACAGGAAACAAAGTCAACACATAAGAATCTGTTGTATTTTTACTCAATGAACAATCTGAAAAGAAATTATGAAAACAATTTCATTTGCAATATCAAAAAGAATAAAATACTTAGGAATAAGCTTAACCAAGGAGTTAAAATACTTGTGCAGTGAAAACTACAAGTCATTACTGAAAGAAATTCAAGATGGCATAAGTAAATGGAAACACAAACCATGTTCATTGATTGTAAGTCTTAATTTTCTTAAGATGTCAATATTACTTAAATTGACATACAGATTCAAAGCAATCCCTATCAAAATTCCCGTTACTTTTTTTGCAGAAATAAAAAAAATGCATCCTAAAATTTATATGGACTCACAAGGAGTCTAAAATAGCCAAAATAACCTTGAAAAAGAACAAAGCTCGGGACTCACATTTCTTGGTTTCAAAACTTACTACAAAGCTATAGTAGCCAAATAGTGTGGTTCTGGCATAAAGACATATAAATCAATCAAGTAGAATAGCAAGCCAAGAAATAAATCCTCATATATATGATTAAGAATTTTTTCCTGGCTCAGCGCCTGTGGCTCAATGGGCTAAGGCGCCAGCCCTGGCGGGTTCGAATCCAGCCCGGGCCGCTAAACAATGGTGGCTGCAACCTAAAAATGGCCGGGCTTTGTGGCGGGTGCCTGTAGCCCCAGCTACTTGGAGGCAGAGGCAGGAGACTCGTTTGAGCCCAAGAATTGGAGGTTCCAGTGAGCTGTGATGCCACGGCACTCCACCCAGGGTGATAGCTTGAGGCGCTGTCTCAAAAAAAAAAAAAAAAAAAGAAGTTTTTCCTTCAGCATTTCATTTTTTATTTTAAAGTTTATTCATTGTTCTTGATATTTAATAGATGTACATATTTTGGGGTGCATGTGATATATTTTACATAATGTGTAAAGGTCACATCAGGGTAATTGGGATATTTGTCACCTTGTTATTTATCTTTTTTTGCTAGACATGTTCAAATTACATTATTGTAAACTATAATTACCCTACTGATCTTTCAAAAAGTAGGTCTTGGCTCGGCACCTATGGCTCAACGGGCTAAGGCGCCAGCCACGTACACCTAAGCTGACGGGTTCGAATCCAGCCCCCAGGCCCACCAAACAACAATGAGGGCTGCAACCAAAAAATGGCCGGGCATTGTGGCGGACGCCTGTAGTCCCAGCTACTTGGGAGGCGGAGGCAAGAGACTCGCTTGAGCCCAGGAATTGGAGGTTGCTGTGAGCTGCGATGCCACAGCACTCTACCCAGGGCAACAGCTTGAGGCTCTGTCTCAAAACAAAAAAAAAAACTAGGTCTTATTTCTTCTGTCTGACTGTATATGGGAGGTACCAAAAAAATTCAATCTCTTGATAAATTTCTGTAATTTCTAATTGCTTTTCTGTGTTATTGGGAACATCAATGAGTCTTCTTTTTCTTTCTTTCTTTTTTTTTTTTGAGACAGAGTCTGCCTTTTGTCGCCCTCAGTAGAGTACTGTGGCATCACAGCTCACAGCAACCTCCAACCCTTGGGCTTAAGTGATTCTCTTGCCTCAGCCTCCCTAGTAGCTGGAACTACAGACACCCACAACAACGCCTGGCTGTTTTTTTGTTGCAGTTGTTGTTTTTTTTTTTTTTAGCTGGCCCTGGCTGGGTTCAAACCTGCCAGCCATTTGCCTGTTACTGTTTTCAGGTGTGTTTCTCCCTTCAGGCACTCCCTATGCTTCCCATGAGTTAAGGCAGTTTTCTTGCCAAGGAACCAAAGATGGTGGGGAAACTGGTTGCTTTTTCACTGTTGAATCTGAGTCCAGGGGCAATTTTCCATGTGTTTGGTGCCAGCCAGATTGAAGGAAGGGTGACTCAGATGTAGAAGTTCACTTCTCTTGCCATCTGCTTGGAGTGTTCCAACTTCTCCGTGGCCCTAGGAACTGTCTCCTCTTCATATTTGAGTTCTGGGATATTGCTGGTGATAATGTCAGTACTGTATATTTGCTTTAGTCTTATGTTTGAGGGGGAATATGAAGACAGTTTGCTTCAACGCCACCATTTTGCAACCAGAAGTCAGTCGTGGTCAAATGATTTTTGACAAAGATGCCAAGACCATTCAATGGGAATAGAACACTCTTTTCAACAAACAATGCTGAGAAAATTGAATATCCATATGCAAAAGAATTAAGTTGGACTCTTACCTAAGATCACATGGAAAAAATTAAAATGAATGAAAGACCTAAGCATAGATCTAAAACTACAAAATTCAGATGAAAACATAGAGGAAAAACTTCATGACATTGGATTTGGCAATGATTTCTTAGATATGACACCAAAGGCACAGGTATCCAAAGAAAAAAATAGAGAAATTGAACTTTGCAAAAATTTTGAAATTTTGCACGTCAAAAGACATTATCAACAAAGTAAAAAGACAACCCACAGATTGGGAGAAAATATCTGCAAATCTTAGCTCTAGTAAGGGATTGATATTCAAAATATACATAGAATTTCTAAAACTCCACAACAAAAAACAAACACCTGATTTTAAAATGGACACAGGACTTGAATAGACATTTCTCCAAAGATACCCAAATGGTTAGTAAGCACAAGGGAAGATGCTCAACATCACTAATCATTAGAAACATGCAAATAAAAACTACTATGCTACTAATGCTATGCCACACACATTAGAATGGCTACTATTTTAAAAACATGAAAATAATAAGTGTTGGCGACGATGTGAAGAAATTGGAAAGCTTGTGCACTGTTGGTGGGAACGTAAAATGATCTAACCACAGTGTAATGGAAGTTCCACAAAAAATTAAATATAGAATTACCATATGATTCAGCATTTTTACTTCTAGGTATACACCCCAAAAAACTGAATGTCAGATTGTAGAATCTTAAGAGATATTTTTACCCCCATGTTTCAAGTACCTAATATGTGGAAGCAATTCAAGTGTCGACTGGTGGATAGATGAACATAATGTGGTACATACATACAAGGAATATCATTCAGCCCTAAAAAGGAAGGAAACTCTGACATATGCTACAACATGCATGAACCTTGAGGACATTTTGTTAAATAAAATAAGCCAGTTTTAAAAGACAAATATTGTGTGATTCCACTTACATGAAGTACCTAGAATGGTCAAAACCATAGAGAAAGGGAGCATAAAGGTGTCCAGGGCTGAGGAATAGGGGTGGGAAGTTACTGTTTAAGGGGTAGAGTCTCAGTTTTAGAAAATAAAAAAAAATTATGGAGATGGATGATGTGATGATTCTACAACATTATGAATCTATTTAATTAGGATGGACTGGGCACAGTGGCTCACACTTCACTTGTAATCCTAGCACTCTGGGTTGCCAAAGCAGGTGGATCCCTTGAACTCAGTCTGAGCAAGAGCAAGACCCCATCCTCATCTCTATACTAAAGGGGGGGGGAGGAAGAGGAAGAGGAGGAAGAAGAGGAAGAGGAAGGGAGAAGAGGAAGGGGGAGGAAGAAGAAAAAAATTAGCCAGGCATCATAGTGGGTGCCTGTAGCCCCAACTACTTAGAAGGCTGAGGCAAGAAGATCACTTGAGGCGAGGAGTTTGAGGTTGCTGTGAGCTACAATGCCACAGCACTCTACCCAGGCCATTAAGATGGTAAATTTTATGTTAAGTGTATATTATCACAATAAAAAAATGGAAAAGCAAAACCCATCAACATCATTAGTTATAAGAGTACAAAATAAAACCACAATAAGGTGCCCTTTTATACCCACCAAAATGGCTAAAATTAAAATGCCTGGCAAAACTAAATGATAGTGAGGATGTTAGCTGGCACTTTCATACATTGTTGGTGTTATGGACTGAATGTCTCTGTCCCTCCAAAATTCATATGTTGAGGCTGAGGCAAGAGAATCGCCTAAGCCCAGGAGCTGGAGGTTGCTGTGAGCTGTGTGATGCCACAGCACTCTACCGAGGATGATAAAGTGAGACTCTGTCTCTACAAAAAAAAAAAAATTCATATGTTGAAGCCCTAATCCCCAGTGTGGCTGTATTTGGAGAAAAACCATTAAGGTTAAGATTAAGGTTAAACTAAGTCATAAAGTATGAGCCCTGATCCAATAAGATTAATGTTCTCATAAGAAGAGATACCAGGGCAGCGCCTGTGGCTCAGCGAGTAGGCGCCGGCTCCATATACCGAAGGTGGCGGGTTCAAACCCGGCCTCAGTCGAACTGCAAAACAGAAAAATAGCTGGGCATTGTGGTGGGCGCCTGTAGTCCCAGCTAATCAGGAGGCTGAGGCTAGAGAATCGCCTAAGCCCAGGAGTTGGAGGTTGCTATGAGCTGTGTGACACCATGGCACTCTACCCAGGGTGATAAAGTGAGACTCTGTCTCTACAAAAAAAGAGATACCAAAAATACTCTCAATTCCTCCTCTCTCCCCACGTTTCTCTCTCTCTCCACCCAGCCACAGAGAAAAGGGCATATGAACATACAACAAGACAGCAGTTGCTTACAGGAAAAGAGCTCTTATCCTGGTACCTTGATCTTGGATTTTAAGCCTCGAGAACTGTAAGAAAATAAATGTCTTGTTTTAGCCATCGGTCTATGGTATTTTGTTATGGCAGCCCATGCTGGCTAATATAGTTGGTAAAAATATAACCAACTGTATACTGGTGCCTACAACCACTCTGGAAAGGGGTTAGTGGTTTCTTATAAAACTAAACATATAGTAACCTATGATCTAGCAATTCCATTTCCAGGTATTTATGTAAGCCAAATGAAAACATATATTCACAAAAAGACAGCAATTGGCTCAATGCCTGTAGCTGAATGAGTAGGGCGCCAGCCACATGCACTGGGGCTGGTGGGTTCAAGCCTGGCCCAGGGCCTGCTAAACAACAATGACAACTACAATCAAAAAATAGCCAGGCATTGTGGCGGGCACTTGTAGTCTCAGCTACTCGGGAGGCTGAGGCAAGAGAATTGCTTAAGCCCAAGAGTTTGAAATTGCTGTGAGTTGTGACGTCACGGCACTCTACTGAGGGTGACATATCAAGACTCTGTCGCAAAAAATAAACAACAGGAATGTTCATAGCAGCTTTATTCACAATAACAAATAATAAGAAAACAGCCCAGCCTGGTGGACAAACAACTCGTGATATACTGATACCTAATACTACTCAGCAATACAAAGGGACTGACATAGATGTTTCTAAAACATTATGCTGTGTGAAAGAAGTATTGCATGCAAGAATCCACTGTATGATTCCATTTATATGGAGTCCTAAAACTGGCAAAATAATCCATGTGAAGAAAAAAGTGGAACAGCTATTAACCTCTATGGACAGGGTCAGCGATTGAACAATTGGGAAGAGGCACAGGGAACTTTTCTGGATTGCTAGTAATGTTTCATTTATCTGAGTTACACTTAGATCCATTTGTTAAAATTCAAAGGCACAGGGGCGGCGCCTGTGGCTCAAAGGAGTAGGGCGCCAGCCCCGTATGCCGGAGGTGGTAGGGTCAAACCCAGCCCCGGCCAAAAACTACTAAAAAAAAAAAAAAAAAATTCAAAAGCACAGTTAAGTATATGCATGTCATCGTATATAAGTTTTGCATCAAAGAGGAAAAAATCATAAAGAAATATTGAATCCTGGCTGGTATAATAACTTGCTTGTGGAATCACATAGGGAGGTGTGCGGATGGATCCCAGTCCTCTCCAGACTTCTTTCTTTTCCTCCCACTGGCTGCACCAACTGGTTTGTTCTGTCATGGCTGAAAGCTGTGCTTCCCAGACTATCACATGCAGACAAGTTCCCTGGACAGCTTGCGAAGGTGTAGATTCAGAATCAGAAGGTCAGGCCTGCTGGGATTCCACGCTTCTAACAAGCTCCCAGGTGCCGCTGCTGCTTGTCCTTGGACCACACCTTTGAGTAGCAAGGACTTGGGCTCATACCTCCCCCCCCACTTCACCTGGGTCCCACTGTGTTACCCCCAACCCGGTGCTCCTATCCTCTGCAAGCATCCACTTCCAAGCTCATGTCAGCTGAAGACAACTGATAGTTATCACCATGTTAAATAACAACAATCATTTGAGAGACCTTACTAGGTGCTAGGGACTATGCCACAAGCTGGTATTTAGTCACAGTAGATGGACAGAGGGGCCAGTTACCTGTCTCCCAGCTTGACCTGTGTCCCCAGAGGGCTGAGCAGGGCATCTTCAGCCCACCCCAAGAAATCCTGCACACATTCAGTCTCTCCACACCCTTCCATCTAAGCCCAGAGCCCCGCAGACCAGGGACTTGATGTTCTCAGACGAAAGCCACTTCCCACTCCAGCCTTAACCATGTCCTGCGTTTTCCTTCCTCTGCCCCCCACCTCCACCCCTTTCCACAAGCTGCTTAGCGGTGTCTCTGCACCCTCCCTGAGACCGCTCTCTGGAGGATGTTTTACTTTCCCAGACAAGCTCAGCGATGCAATTTCTCCTAAGAGGTTAGGCTAATTACTCTTCCCAGAAGAAAATCCTTGGAGGTTTTCCCTGTGGCAGACTAGGAGGTTCGCAAATTATATGTTCGCGGCAACATGAGGTTACTATATGAAGCGCCCTGTCACAGACTGTGGCCACTGGAGTGTACGAGCGCCACCTGCTGGCCAAAAGCATCTCCCACGAGAGAACGCGGTCTGCAACGTCGTTGAGAGAAACAGCACGGGCAGTCCTTGGCCACCCTCAGAAACAAGAGCACAGATCAAGTGTTCAGTCCTCCCATTTGGCTTTTTTTCTCATGTTTGGGGTTTTTATTGATATATCATAGTTGTACATATTTACAGGAGACGTATCTGTACAGTGTCTAATGATCCAGTCAGAGTACTTGGGAACATAATTCTTCTCTTCCAGGTATTTTGAAACATACAAAAAAATGATTAACTATGATTACCTTACTATACTATCAAATAATAGAACTTATCTATCTGTAACAATTTCTCTTTATCTGCCAACCTCCCCTTCCCTCTGGTAACCACCCTTCTACTCTATCTCCATAAGCTCAACTTTCTTAGTTCCCCCATGTAAGTGAGAACATGCAATATTTGTCTTTCTGTGCCTGGCTTATTTCACCTAACATAATGACTTCTAATTCCATCCATATTGTTGCATGACAGGACTTCATTGTTTTTTATGGCTAATATTCTACTGTGTATATAGACCACATTTTCTTTATTCATCTGGGGTTTTGTTTTTGGTTTTGGTTTTTTGAGACAGAAACTCACTCTGTTGCCCTGGGTTGAGTGCCATGGTGTCACCCTAGCTCACAATAACCTCAAACTCTTGGGCTCAAGCGAGCCTCTTGAATAGTGCCCACTACAATGCCTGGTTAATTTTTCTTTTTTTTCTTTCTTTTTGTCTTCCTTCCTTCCTTCCTTTCTTTTTTTTTTGACAGACTCTTATTTTGTTGCCCTCAGTAGAGTACCATGGTGTCATAGCTTACAGCAACCTCAAACTCTTGGCCTCAAGCCATTCTCTTGACTCAGCCTCCCCAGTAGGTGGGACTATAGGCACCCATCCTGTAGAGACAAGATCTTGCTCTGGCTAAGGCTCATCTTGAACCTATGAGTTCAGGCAATCCACCCACCTTCACCTCCCAAAGTGCTAGGATTACAGGCCTGAGCCACTGTGCCTCCTTTTTTTTGAGACAGAGCCTCAAGCTGTCACCCTGGATAGAGTGCTGTGGCATCACAGCTCACAGTAACCTTCAATTCCTGGGCTCAAGCGAGTCTCTTGCCTCCACCTCCCAAGTAGCTGGGACCACAGGCGCCCACCACAACGCCTGGCCATTTTTTGGTTGTAGCCATCATTGTTGTTTGGCGGGCCGGGCTGGATTCGAACCCACCAGCTCAGATGTACGTGGCTGGCACCCCAGCTGCTTGAGCCGCAAGCGCCGAGCCTTTTTTTTGAGACAGTCTTACTCTGTCACCTTGGGTAGAGTGCCATGGTGTCATGGCTCACATCAACCTAAAACTTGTGGCCTCAAGCAATCCTCCTGCCTCAGCCTCTCAAGTAGTTGGGACTACAGGCACCTGCCATAATGCCTGGCTAGTTTTTCTGTTTTGGGTAGAGATGGGGTCAGGCTGGTCTGGAACTCCTGAGCTCAAGCAATTCATTGGCCTCAGCCTCCCAGAATGCTAGAATTACAACCTATCCATTCATCTGTTGATGGACACTACGGTTGATTCCATATTTTGGCTATTGCACATAGTGCTGCAATAAACATGTGAGTGCAGACATCTCTATAATATACTAATTTCCTTTCTTTTGGATACATACCAAAGGTTTATTTTCCTTTTCATTTATCGAATGAAAACCAATGGGAGGGGGATAAGGGACGGTTTGTTTTTGAATGTCCCTGACTTCCCCCAGTTTGCAACTGTAAAAGGCCAACAACAATGATATCTAATGCATTAACTCCCACATACAACTGTGTAATTTCCAGGAATGGAGAGACTTTCTTTAAAGTTACCAGACACATGCTTTGTAAACATTAGGGAGAAAGTATGTATTTGTATATACATATGCAGATATAAGCACAAAGACATCTCTACTGCTTCTGACATCAAATTAGGTTATGTATCTTTTACTTATTAGATTGTTTTAAACTCGTACTTGCACACATGGGTTCTTTCAAACACTGAGGTAGGAATGTAAATTAGAAGTAATTTTCAGTCTCTTAAATTATAAAAGTATAAGCTCATTAATGCAACAATCCTATCATTTCTGTGTTCACAGATACAAAGACAAATGTACAGGGATTTCCTCTGCAGCCTAGTTAATAGTAGCAAAAAACTGGGAACCAGCAGTAAGGCACTGATTAAATAAATAACGGTGTATCCATGTGATGGAAAACCAGCAAGCCATCTCTAACATATAATGTTGAATGAAACATCACCCGGACAAATTTACGTTAAAAATCATTGAATTAGTGAGGCATGGTGGCTCACTTTTATCATCCTAGCACTTTGGGAGGCAGAGGCAGGATAATTGCCTGAGGCTAGGAGTTCGAGACTAGCCAGAGCAAGAATGGGACCCCACTGTCACATGTCACTTCTGACACTTCTTGCCAGAGCCCTGGACTGGCCAGGTCTCGGGCCCAGCTTAAGTAGGTTCTGGACGTGGACCGCTAAGTTCCTTGCTCAGGTTCAGTTTTTCTTAGGTGCCTGAGGGCTATCTACTTTAGCTAGATAGACAGAGAATGAGTCTTAGAGAGTAAAGCAGTCTTCTTAGAAAGATAGATCTTAGTCTTTAGCAGAGCTTGGTAATCTTCAGCAGAGACACTGTACTGGTGTTCTGCAGGCAGGCAGGAGAGGAGACAGAGTCAGAGTCAGCAGGTCCTGATAGAATGCGCATGCTCCTGACTGCCTTCTCCTCCAGCCTAGTATAAAGCTAATCTCGTGCCTCACAACACCACAGGTGTAGAGACTGCTAATTCACCACTGCTCTCATCTTGTGAGCTCTCAAGCTAGTTAGGAAAGCTAAATCTCTCTCCACGCCCTTTCCACCCAGGTGTTCCACCATTGAGTTACACAGGTATTTCTTATAACTCTCACTCCTCCTAGCCATAGGCTATACGGGCTGCAACACCTCATCTCTACAAAAACTAGAAAAATTAGCTGTATGTGGTGGAGCACAGATACAGTCCCAGCTACTTGGGAGGCTGAGGCAAGAGGATCATCTGAGCCTCAGAGTTTGAGATTTGAGGTTACAAGGAGCTATGATGATGCCACTGCACTCTAATCCAAGCAACAGAATGAAACTTTCATTTAATTGGTTCAGCGCCTGTGGCTCAAGCGGCTAGGGTGCCAGCCACATACACCTGAGCTGGTGGGTTCAAATCCAGCCCAGACCACCAAACAACAATGACGGCTGCAACCAAAAAACAGCTGGGTGCCTGTAGTGGCAAGGTGGCAATTGTGGCAGGTGCCTGTAGTCCAAGCTATTTGGGAGGCAGAGGCAGGAGAATGGCTTGAGCCCAGGAGTTGGAGGTTGCTGTGATGCCACAGCACTCTACTCAGGGCAACAGCTTGAGGCTCTGTCTCAAAAAAAAAAAAAAGGGCGGCGCCTGTGGCTCAAAGGAGTAGGAAGCCGGCCCCATATGCCAAAGGTGGCAGGTTCAAACCCAGCCCTGGCCAAAACTGCAAAAAAAAACCCAAACATTTAATTGTATAACACATTACAAATAATCTTGCATCCCATTTTCCACTGATTCCTATATTATTTAAACTTTCTTATGTCCCTAAAATATTCTCCAAGAACATGTGTTTAGGCTTAGCGTCTGTAGCACAGTGATTATGGCGCCAGCCACATACACTGAGGCTGGCGGGTTTGAACCTAGCTTGGGCCAGCTAAACAACAATGACAAATGCAACAAAAAATAGCTGGGAGTTGTGGCGGGCACCTGTAGTCCCAGCTACTTGGGAGGCTGAGGCAAGAGAATCACTTGAGCCCAGGAGTTTGGGGTTGCTGTGAGCTATAATGCCCAGCACTCTACAGAGGGCGACATAGTGAGACTCTGTCTCAGGGGAAAAAAAAAAGTTTCTTTTTTCCCTTTTTTTTTTTAGTAGAGACAGAATCTCACTTTTCACCCTCAGTAGAGTGCCATGGCATCACACAGCTCAACTCCTGGGCTTAGGTGATTCTCTTGCCTCAGCCTCCCAAGTAGCTGGGACCATAGGAGCCTACCACGATGCCCGGCTATTTTTTTGTTGTTGCAGTTTGGCTGGGGCTGGGGTTGAACCCACCACCCTCGGGGCCAGTGCCCACTGAGCCACAGGCACTGTCCATAAGAACATGTTTTTTAATGTGTACATGATATTACAAGGATATTTTAAATTTATTTAACCAATCTCTCTCGATGATTGCTTTCAGAGATTTGCTTTATAAATAGTTCTTTAGCGACTAGGAAACATACCTCTGTGCACATCTCTGACAACTTCCCTAGGATGTATCCTTTAGCTGGAATATCTGGAATACCAAAGGACAGGTAATCTCAACACTCTGGCTGCAAGTTGCCAGTGCCCTCTCCATAAAGGTCATACCTGTTGGAAGAGCCTAGTTTGAGAGATATGGCCAATACTTATGCAAAGGAGATGATATTTTGGAGAAATGGCAGCAGCAGCTAAATCCCATTTGTTGAATATCTGCCAAGTGCAAAACACAGTACTAAGCACTTTATACATGTTATTTCACTCAGTTCTCACGAGAAAGCTATTACTCAGATCTCCATTTTGCCCATAGGAAATCAAGGCTCAGGCACTTGCTCATGGACTGTCTCCCAGATACTGAGTCCCAAAGCCAGGACTGAAACTCAGGCCTATCTGATTCCAAATCCTATACCCTTCAATTAAGATTTTTCCAAAGAAAACCACTTTTTTAGGTGCCAAGCACCACAGTCAGGGTTTCAGAGTGGACTCAGAATTGCTGAAATGATCAGTAGGCTTTGAAATGCAAATATAACTCTCATACAGAAAAAAGAAAAGAAACAACTATCAACTATTTAGCAGGACACCTCAAAACAACAACAATAAATTTTAAAAACAGAGTTCTGCTTCATACTTGCCAGCCCTGCCTTAAGAGTATGACACCAGGATTGCATTAGGGAAGAAAAGGCGATCAAGGGCATCCACATAGGATCAGAAGAGATTAAACTTTCACTCTTTGCAGATGACATGATTGTATATCTGGAAAACACCAGGGATTCTACTATGAAACTTTTAGAAGTGATCAAGGAATATA
>CAUYON010055336.1:0-23122 GCA_963573935.1 Arctocebus calabarensis
TGTATATTACTTTGGATAGTATGGACATTTTAACAATGTTTATTCTTCCCAGTCATGAGCATAGTATGTTTTTCCATTTGATAACATCTTCAACTATTTCTTTTCTTAAGAGTTTCATAGTTCTCTTTATAGAGATCTTTCACAGTAAGTAAAGCAAGCAGACAGCCCTCAGAATGGGAGAACATATTTGCAGGTTATGGTCTCTGACAAAGGTTTAATAACCAGAATCTACAGAGAACTCAAATGTATTAGCAAGAAAAGAGCAAGTGATCCCATCTCAGGGTGGGCAAGGGACTTGAAGAGAAACTTCTCTGAAGAAGACAGGCACACAGCCTACAGACACATGAAAAAATTGCTCATCATCCTTAATCATCAGAGAAATGCAAATCAAAACCACTTTGAGATATCATCTAACTCCAGTAAGATTAGCCTACATCACAAAATCCCCAAACCAGAGATATTGGCATGGATGTGGAGAAAAGAGAACATTTCTACACTGCTGGTAGGAATGCCAACTAATACGTTCCTTTTGGAAAGATGTTTGGAGAACACTTAGGGATCTAAACATAGACCTGCCATTTGATTCTACGATTCCTCTACTAGGTATATATCCAGAAGACCAGAAATCACATTATAACAAAGATAATTATACCAGAATGTTTATTGCAGCCCAATTCATAATTGCTAAGTCATGGAAGAAGCCCAAGTGCCCACTGACCCACAAATGGATTAATAAATTATGGTATATGTACATCATGGAATATTATGCAGCCTTAAAGAAAAATGGAGACTTTACCTCTTATTTGTTTACATGGATGGAGCTGGAACATATTCTTCTTAGCAAAGTATCTCAAGAATGGAAGAAAAAGTATCCAATGTACTCAGCCCCTCTATGAAACCAATTTATAGCTTTCTAATGAAAACTACAACCCAATTATAGCCAAAGAAGAATGGGAAAGGGGAGAGGGAAGGGAAGGGGGAGGATGGGTGGAGGGAGGGTAATTGGTGCATTACCTATGGTGCATCTTACAAGGGTACATGTGAAATTTACTAGGTGTAGAATATAAATGTCTTATAACTAAGACAATAGTTATAACAATAACTAAGAAAATGTCGTGAAGGCTATGTTAACCAGTTTGATGAAAATATTTCAAATTGTATATAAAACCAGCACATTGTACCTCATGATTGCATTAATGTACACTGCTATGATTTTATTTTTAAAAACGCAGAAATTCTTTAAAAACTTAAAAATATAATTAGCACATGATCTAGCAATTCTATTTTTAGATATGTATCTAAAAGAACTGAAAGCAGATTCTCGAAGTTATTTGTACACCTATATTTGTAATAGCTTTATTCACAATAGCCAGAAGGTAGAAGCAACCCAAACAACCACTGGCACATAAATTTGGATAAATAAAATGTTGGCATATGCCAACAACAGAATATTATTCAGCCTTTAAAAGGAAGAAAATTCTGGGATGCTATAACATAAATGAACTTTATGGACATTATGCTAAGTGAAATAAGCCAGTCACAAAAAGACATATACTCCATGATTACACTTACAGGAGGTACCTAAAGTAGTCAAATCCATAAGTCACAGAAAGCAGAAAGGTGGCTGTCAGGGGGTGAGGTAGTAGAGAATAGGGAGTTGTTTAATTGATACAGTGTTTCAGTTTTGGAAGATAAAAAACAATTTGGAGACTAGATGCACAACAACGAATTATACTTAGCAATTAATTTAAGTATACTAAACTGTATACTTAAAAATGGTTGAGGTAGTAAATTTTATGTATGTGTATTTCACCACAAAAAAATTTTAAGAGGAAACAGAAAAACTACATCTATCATAAGAATTCAGCATCTTTAAAAAGGGATCAGTGAGTTATTTTATACAGATAATAGATACAGAAGCTAGTTCTAGAAATAGCCATAAGAAACCAGTACTTGTACCAGTAGACTACTTGACTCAGGAGGAAAAGTACAAACTGAAGGTCGGAGGCAAGCAAGAGGCTTCGCCACTGAATACCCTTTCTGATGGACAGTGAGAATTTCCATTATGTCAATTTATTATATTACCATTAATGATAATAAGCAAAAGTCAAAGGAAAACTTAAAATCATGATGATTTTATAAGTGATAACTGTATAAGTATATAGTTTAGTAAACTTCTAAATACTTCTTTATTATTTAAATTATTCCAGACCACTGGAGAGAAGGGAACACTTTTACACTGTGGGTGGGACCACAAACTAATATAACCTCTTTGTAAAGAAGTATGGAGAGTTCTCAAAGAACTCAAATTAGACATCCCTTTTGATCCTGCAATCGCATCACTGGGCATCTACCCAGAAAAAAAAAAAAATCATTTTATCATAAGGACATTTGCACTAGATTGTTTAAATCAGCTCAATTTATAATCACCAAATGTGGAAACAATCTAAATGCCCACTAACCCAGGAATGGATTAACAAATTGTGGTATATGTATATCATGGAACATTAACCAGCCATTAAAAAAGATGGAGACTTTACATCTTTTGTATTAACCTGGATGGAGTTGAAACACATTATTCTTAGTAAAGTATCACAAGAATGGAGAAGCAAGTATCCACCCTTAGCCCCTGTAGTTCAGTGGTTAGGCCACCTATACCAGGGCTAGTAAGGCATTCTAAAATATGATATATTCAAGCCAAGACATGGTGGCATGTGCCTATAGTCCCAGTTACTCCAGACCATCCTGAACAACATAGCAAGACCCCATTTCTTAAAAATATATATGATATACTGCATTTGGGAAACATCATACAGCAGTTAAAAACAATGACCTAGATGAACAATGGTTCTCAAACTTCAGTATGCATCACAATCACTTAGAAGACTTGATAAAAATGGGTTGCTAGATGTGGGACCCCCCGCAGGGATTCTGATTCAGCAGTCCTGTTAGGGACCTAAGAATCTGCATTTCTAACAAGTTTCCAGGTGATACCTCCGCAGATGGGTTTTACACTTTGAGAAACAACTGAACTAGATACCTGTATCTTTCTGTCTATTCTCCCCCAATATAAACATATAAAAGCTACACTAGGGTGACACCTGTGGCTCAGTGGGTAGGGTGCCAGCCCCATATACCAAGGGTGGCGGGTTCAAACCCAGCCCCAGCCAAACCACAACAAAAAAAAAAAAGCCGGGCGTTGTGGCAGGCGCCTGTAGTCCCAGCTTCTTGGGAGGCTGAAGCAAAAGAATCGCCTGAGCCCAGGAGTTGGAGATTGCTGTGAGCTGTGTGACGCCACAGCACTCTACCAAGAGCGATAAAGTGAGACTCTGTCTCTACCAAAAATAAATAAATAAATAAATAAAAGCTACACTAGAAGAGTCCAAGGCTAACCCTTCAAAATAGCTGTCCCTGGAGAAGGAGGAAGAATTAGTGAAATCAAAGGAGATTTTTAATTAAATAAGAATTGCCTGTTCAATTTTTTAAAGTATATACAAAAAGAAAGATAAGCAATATATCAAAATATTAATAGGAGTATAAGAAACTGTTTCATTCATTTCTGCTAAAACATGATACTATATACAAAGGAAATAATTGACTAGAAAAACATTTACGTTAGACTAAAAATAAAGGATCGCTGCTCCTTATTTAAATTAACTGGAGACTGGCAAGTAACTTAATAGAAAAATAAGTGAAGGAAGTGAACAGATACTTGAAAAAAGAAAACATGCAAATCTCCAAAAACCAAATGAAATGATGCTGAACCTAATTTTAAGGGGAGTAAAATGAAAATGAGATACTATCTTTCTTCTCTACAAATATTCATTTGAGTATTTTAATTAATTCTCTCACTGGAAAACTAATGTTGTAATCATTAATACCTTTTTCTCTCTTATACCATTTATTAAAATATGAATTATTTTTAATTAGCTTTATTGAGGTATAATTATGAGGTATAATGATTAGGTATAATTACAATGCTATGAGCATCAGCAATTTTAAATGTACAATTTGACACACTTTGAGAAAGAAGAGTCATGAAACTACAACCATAATCATGACATAGAACATTTCCATTACTACAAGAAGTACCCTAATGGTCCTTTCCAATCAATTTCCTCCCCTATCTCCTACCCCTGACGTCCACTGACCTGCTTTCTGTCCCTGTTTTTGTCTTCTCCAGAAATTTCTTTAAAAGAATTCGCATAATTCATGTCATCTCTTGAGTCTGAATTCTTCTACTTAGAATAAAGGTTTTGAGATTCACCCATGTTATTGAGTCAGTAGTTAGTTACTTTTTACTGCAGAGGAATATTCCATTATCTCAAGGTACTACAGCTGGTTTATCCATTCACCAGCTGATGGACATTTGGACTATTTTCAAATTTAGGCTATTATGAATAAAGCTGTTATAAGCACTGGAATACAAATATGTAAGTAAAAAAGTATGCACCTTTGATATTTTATTTTCATATTATGGTATGTAACATAATCTTCATGTTCTCCTTATTTATAACTTGCTACCACGATCTATGCATGTGGAGTTACCATGACAAATACAAATGCCAGTATCTATCAATACATAGTGTTGTTCCTAATTTTATATTTCTAGCAGTCTATGCTTAAAAATTTATATATAATTTTAATGTTAGTATTTACTGTTTTCTTCTTTTGGGGATGACATTCTTTACCAGCTTTCCTGAGGTATGACTGACAAAAACTATATATAGTTAAAGTGTACAACACTATGTTTTTGATATATATTGTAAAATGATTACCACAAGCAAGATAATTAACAGAGCCATCACTTTACACAGTTTACCTTTGTGGGAAGTAGTAAGAACACCTTAGATAAGATACTACTGTCTTACCTCATTACTGAGGCAAAAATTAAAGAGTTAAAAATACATAGTGCTGGCTCAGCAACCGTAGGCATAGTGGTTATGGTGCCAGCCACATACATGGAGGCTGATGGGTTTGAACCTGGCCAGGGCCAGCTAAACAACAATGACAACTGCAACAAAAAATAGCTGGGTGTTGCGGTGGGTGCCTGTGGGCCCAGCTACTTGGGAGGCTGAGGCAAGAGAATCACTTAAGCCCAAGAGTTTGAGGTTGCTGTGAGCTGTGACGCCACAGCACTCTACCGAGGGCTACATAATGAGACTCTGTCTCCAAAAAAAAAAAAAAAGGTAGTGTTAGGGATAAGCATGCAGGAAAATAGGCAATCTAAATTCAGTGTTGGTGAAATATGACCCGCTACAGCTATTTACGTTTGGGAATGTAAATCTAGTAGTAACTATTAAAAAATTTTAAATACAAAGGCCCATGACACAGAAATCCCAGTCAGGAATTCTAGTCTACAGATTTAGAAGCATCAGAAGAATATGTGAAAAAAGATACTTACTTAAGGATTAACTATAATGTCAAAAAACTGAAAATACTGGAATAAATCCATTCACAGTTAAATGGTAGAGTCAATGAGACTCATTAGTATAATAAAATACAACCCAATAATACTAAAAGGAATGTGTTAGATTTCTATCAACTATTTTGAAGAATAATCAGAATATTCCTAGGCAAATAAAGCAAGATACAGTGTAATATGCATAAAATAATTTCAGTTTAAAATATAACCACCACCACCTTATGTATAATCGTGTGTTTTCATTTGAATGTTTTTATAATCAAGTAGATAGGAATAAAAGGATACACACCAGCCATTAACACTGGTTAGTTCAGAAGGAATATAACTAGAGAATACATAAAAAATAAATACATTTTTAAAAATTGAGAAAGATTTAAAGATCTAAATTTTTAACCCAGAAAAAAATGTAAAAACATACTTCAAAAATCTTGGGGCACGCCAGACAAGAAAGTCACATATTTTATGATTGCATTTATATGAAATGTCTAGTCTAGAATAAGCAAATCCATAGACACAAAAAGTAGTTAGTGGTTGCCAAGGGATACAGGGAGAGGGCAACAGGGAGTGACTACTAATGGACATTGGGTTACTTTGGGGGAAGATGAAAATGTTCTAGAATTAGATAGTAGTGACAATCATACAACTTTGTATGTCACTGCTATCTAAAGTGAAATCCAATGAATTTTTCCCTTCAAAAGGGTGAACTTTATGGTACACGAATTATATGTCAATAAAATGAATGAATAAAAATCTTGGAGAAGGAGCGGTCTGACTAGAAAAGTTAGGAGACAAAAAAGAATAAGACTGAGTTGATTACATGCAAATTTTAAATATCTACCAATATGCAGCAAAAAGAACTTTAGTGTAACTAAAGTTTAAAAAGAGAAATCAAATAAAAAATGCTCATACATATGCCCTAAAAATCAATAAAAGACAAATAATTCAATGAAAAAATTAGCAATTCACTGAAGATATAAATGATCAAGAAACATTTAGAAAGATAAAGTTGTGATCATGAAAACAAATTCGCTTCAATACTACTGAATTTATAATAATAGCTTTTTACCTATTTCTATTTTCCCAATAAACAGAAACAAAAAAATGTATACTATTTTGAAGAGCTCTAAAATAATCTCTTTTCCATGAAAAAAATGGTTCCTCATAATGGAAAAGTTAGGATATAGACCTAAGTAGAGTACCATAAAATCACAGATTCTCAAAGATTACCTAGGTCATTTATTTACCCTTTAATGCATAAATTCCCTGTCCAATATTTCTACAAAGTATTGAGTCATTCTGCTGATTTAATAAAACATCTCCAACTATAGACAAATCACACAACAACCTATTTCATATGTTTACTCAGCCAAGACTATTTCTCTCAAAGTAGCACAATAAGAAAAAATAGATTTGCAAAACAAAGTGCATCCTGAAATTTAAATACAATAAGATCAATACGCTGCTCTTAATTTTAAAAAATTGTGCCCCTTACGTGCTGTTTTTGTTGTTGTTGTTGTTTTGAGACAGAGTCTCACTTTGTCACCCTTGAAGAAATTGGCCTGGGAGAATTTTTTATGAGGAAGACCCTCGCTGGCAATTGAAGCAACACCAAAAATATATTCCTGAGAGCTGATCAAACTAAAAAGCTTTTAGCTTTAGACGGCCAAAAGTACAATAAATAAAACAAGCACATAGCCTTCAGAGTGGGAGAAGATTTTTGCAGGTTACGTTTCCAACAAAGGTCTGCTAACTAGAATCCACAGAGAACTCAAACTAATCAATAAGACAAGAACAAAAAAACCCATTTCATTGTGCAAGAGACTTGAACAGAAGCGTCTCTGAAGAAGACAGGCGCATGGCTTACAAACAGGAAAAAATGCTCAGCATCCTCAGTCATCAGAGAAATGCAAATCAAAACTACTTTGAGATATCATCTAATTCTAGTAAGATTAGCCCACATCACAAAATCCCCAAACTTCTGATGCTGGCGTGGACGTGGAGAGAAGGGAACACGTCTACACAGCTGGTGGAAATGCAAGCTAATGCTTCCTTTCTGGAAAGAAGTTTGGAGAAAACTCAAAGAACTAAAAGTAGACCTGCCATTCAACCGTGCAATTCCTCTACTAGGTATATATACCTAGATGATCAAAAATCATTTTACAACAAAGACATTTGTACCAGAAAGTTCATTGCAGCCCAATTCATAATTGCCAAATCATGGAAGCAGCCCAAGTGCCCATCAACCCAGCCTCAAAAAAAGATGGTGATTTTACATCTTTTATGTTTTCCTGGATGGAGCTGGAACACATTCTTCTTAGTAAAGTATCTCAAGAATGCAAGAAAAAGTATCCGATGTACTCAATACTATTATGAAACCAATATATAATTACCTACACATTCTTACAAATGATAAAACAAAATGATAGGGCAGCGCTTGTGGCTCAGTGAGTAGGGTGTGGGCCCCACATACCAAGGGTGGCGGGTTCGAACCCAGTCCCGGCCAAATGGCAACAACAACAACAAAAAAAGGTGGGTGTTGTGGCGGGCGCCTGTAGTCCCAGCTACTCTGGAGGCTGAGGCAAGAGAATTGCCTAAGCCCAAGAGCTGGAGGTTGCTGTGAGCTGTGACATCACAGCCTCTACTGAGGATGACAAAGTGAGACTCTGTCTCTTAAAAAAAAAAAAAAAGAAAAAAAAACAACAAAATGATAGTCCAGAAAAGAGGAGGGAAGAGGAAGGAGAGGAAGAGGCAGCGGGAGACTGGGAGGAGGGAAGGTATCTGGTGGGACCTCATCTAATGTGCACAATGCAATGGCACATTTTAGAACTATTAAGAGTATAAATGTCTTACCACAACAAATAAGTGAGGTGATGGTTACGTTAACAAGTTGTAAGCTTTCCATACTGTATATCAAATCAGTACATTGTACCCCCAAATGCATTAATGTACACAGTTATGATTTAATAAAAAAATTTTAAGAAATAAAATTGTACCATAAAAAATAAAAAAATAAAAATTGTGACTCTTAAAATTACCAGTTGTTACAGCACCAATATCACTTACAGATGGGTCACATGATAGCCTACTTTCCTAGTAAAATCCTGTGAAAATTGTTCTAAAACACCTAAAATGAGTTACTAATTTCAGTAGCACTGAGTAGAAACACACCTAATTACACATACATAACACACTATAAAAGTGATGAAGTCTAGTAGTATAACCCTTGCGTGAATTTTAGAGAAACTATGCTTAATATTAAGAGGGATCAATCAGTCTTCTCTGTTTAAAAAAATGAAACTAAGGGATTGTTTTACATCTTTGATCATTGTGTAGTATTATTTAACCCTCCTCCAAATAAAATTATGTATGTCTCTGCTAAGGCCAGCAAAGAGATCTAAAATGATAATAATTTAAATGATCCCCTGAAATCATTTATTTAAAGAATTATGGGCCTCAAGTAATACACACTTTGAGTAAAATAAACTATTTCACATCTGAACATAACGGAAATTATTTTGCCCTCCTCACCTTATTCATGTTGTTTTCATCAACCACTTCCTTGGATATATTGGATATATCCTGGATTATTTCTGGACACAAGATAAGGAGAATGATTTGTAGTGGCCAAACTGCTGCTTTACGTTTGGTGCTTTCAGCAAAACCATCCACCAAGTCAAATAGCTTTTCTGCACACTCTACATGAAAAATGTATTAAATGACATTATTAGATGAGAAAAAAGTCCCTGAGATTAAACTAAAAGCTAGCACTATCCAAAACCCGAAGGCCACCTTTTAAAATATAAAGTTGGAAGTTCACTTAAACAACTACACAAATCCATTCAGGTGAGCAGACATAGAATGATCTGTTGTTCATGTGTTAGAAGAGCTGTCTTGATTCATCCTGAAAAAGTACACACTTTAGAATGGCTGATCGTGAGGTTAGTCTCAATGTGCAGAGCGTTATACAAAGTACTTGAGACTAGAGACTAGATAGCTTCTCAAACAGAATTACCAAAGTTCTCCAGGAGTTTGTGTTCTCTACTATGCAGTTGTGTCCTGAAAATTCTTACATTATAGCTAAGAATGTTACTACTTTATACATACTTCCCTAAATACAAAATAAAACAGAGGGCAAAAAAGTGCTTCTCTACAATAAAAAGGCAAATATTCAATCACAACTCTAAAGATAAAGCTTCTATAAAACTTGTGTCTACTTCCTCAAAGGAAAGGAAAAGGTTTGAGGAATAATTGAGAAATATGAGGAAAAAAACATTTCTCTTCTATTTGACATCAGTTAACAATAGATGGCATAAATACACCTTAATAACAAAAATAACTTGGTAAGTAATAGGTTTTTACCTCATAAGAGTTTAAAAGATAAAATATCAATCTCATCCTTACCAGCCATATCTGTCTGTGGAATCTGGTATAGTTTTGTAAATTCATCTGGATAGTTTTCTACCCAGTTCCAAAATGCCTACAAATAACAAAACACATATCTTAACACAAAATCAGTGACCTTTTCTTTATATAGTAAATACAATGTCACAGACTTCTAATTTCCTTCATAAGAACATTACAATGTATTCTTCCTAAAACTTAATGTGAAACTATCACTTATAATGCTTTCTTATTCAAAATGCTAATAAAGACAGAAAAATTTATAACCAAAACCAAAATTTAAATACCAAAGAGGTTGTAACTTACCTTTTCTAGGCTATTTATAACTGCTAACTGTGCAACCTTCTTTAGAGCTTTAAATTTAAATGCTGTTTCTGGGGGGAAAAAATTAATAAACTCTAATTAGTTAACACAAATATAGCTTAGCGCTACTAGCAAAATTAACTTTCCTTGTACGTATTATTTTTGTTGCAATATTATTTGTAAGCAATGAAAGGGTAAAGACAAAATTAATATAAACATAAAACTCACTAGTTAGTTCTGCTAGAGACAAAATTCTATAAAACACAAATACAGCTTGAACTTTCAAGACTGTTTTTCCCTATTTTTCCTTTGTGACAGGATCTTGCAGTGTCACCAGGCCGGAGTATGATCATAGCTCACTGCAGCCTCTAAATCCTGGACGCAAGTAACCTTCCTGCCTCATCCTCCCAAGTAACTGGGACCACAAGTTCACACCACCAGACCTCGCTATTATTTTTTTTTTTAATTTTTGGTAGAGACAGGGTCTCAGTATGTTGCTCAAGCTGATCTTGAACGCTCCTGGCCTCAAGTAACCCTCTTCTCTCAGCCTCCCAAAGTGCTGGTATTATAGGCATGAGCCACCACACCTGGCCCTTTGTTTTGTTTTTAATAACTTGCTTTTTAAAAAAATGTGAAACACATAGTCATTGTAGAAAAATACACAACAGTCTAAGGGAAATTGAAAACATCCATGATTCTCCCATTTAGAGACAATTAAACATTTGGTGAACTTTCTTCCATCCTTTTTATTACGCATGTATAAGAAAAATATATTTAACATAACTGATGTAATGTAAGTTATCCCAAACTTGTCCTTTTCACTTTAAATAGTATCCTCAATTTTTTCCTGTATCTTTAAAAATTCTTCATATGTATTTCTTGATGGCCCTATAAACAATAGTAATTAATACTTGAACAATTACAACATGCCATGTATTTTCAGTAGGATATATCTAATTCTTTCTCAATCGTAATGCTTTCAATTTGTCCACCTGCATGTCTACAGTTATAGATCTAATAGATTATTGAACTACAAAGCCATAATCTTTTCAGTATGTTTTGATATTTCTGAATAGTTAGGTCACTTGTTATTTAGATGTTTTCCAGTTGTAACATTCAACTTATTTCTAATATTTCACTAGCATAAATAACTTTAATTAGTTATATACTAATTTTGGTCCCACACCCCTCATTATTTAAGGTAAGTAAATATCTAAAAGTGGAAGTGCTGGGCATGGTGGCTCATGCATGTAATCCTAACACTCTTGGGGGACAGAGATAGGTGGACTTCTTGAGCTCAGGAATTTGAAACCAGCCCAAGCAAGAGCAAGACCCCATCTCTAAAAAAATTAGCCAGGTGTTGTGGTGGGCACCTATAGTCCCAGCTACCAGGCAGGCATAAGCCAAGAGAATCATTTTGAGTCCAAGAGTATGAGGTTGCTGTGAGCTGTGATACCACAGGGCAACAAATTAAGACTCTGTCTCAAAAATAAATGAATAAATAAAAGTGCTGGGTGTGGTGGCTCACACCTGTAATTCTAGCACTCTGGAAGGCTAACCCGGGTCCATCGCCTGAGCTCAGGCATTCGAGACCAGCATGAGCAAAAGTGAGCCTCCATCTCTATTAAAAACGGAAAAATGAGACAAGAGGATCTCTTGAGCCTAAGAGTTTGAGGTTGTTGTAGGCTATGATGCCAAAGCATTCTACCCAGAGTGACAGAAAAAAAAAAAAAAATCAATATTCAGACTGAAAAAAAAAAAAGGGTTCCATATTCCTTTTACCACTGTCACCTAGATCTATCTTTTGCTGGTCTACTTAATACTGGCTTTATACTTTATATTTTTATCAATGTATATTCTAAATTCATGTTCATGAGGAGGCTAAATGGAGAAAAGTTACCTCAAGGTAAAAGAAAGTAATTTATCCACATATTTAGTTAGTTTCTCTTATTTGGGTATAGAGAACCATCTCAATTAATTATTATGGATTGAACATATCTAAGAAAACTGTTGTTTTAAACAAATACCTATTCATGCCAATCTGGACTAGATTTATATCCAAAATGTCACTGAACAGTTATTAAAACTCATAAAACCCCACTTATACTTCTTAAATTTAATTCATTGAGGTCTCTAGATTCTATAATTCTGTCTCTTAACTGCTCAGTGTTTAATGACATATTAAAAACTTGCAAATTTCAACTATAAATTGAATGTCAGTTTATTATAATCTAAAACAACTGCTATTCATATGTTCATATCTCAGTATAACAACAGCAAAAGTAATCCATTTTTTCTTTATTAAAGTTACTGAACATTGATTTAATTATTACTTGGCTTCACAATAGTAATGACTTAAAATCATAAATTCTGAACAAGAGCAATACAGATAGAATACAATTTTATATTATTCATCTATATAAATACAGCCATTTTATATCTGTGGTGAAATAGTTACTGAGTTTCTTTTTTTCTTTAATATGTATTTCTTTATTTCCCTCCCCCCCCCAGTGGTAAGACAGAATTTATTTACAGAAAAAAATACAGAAAACACTAAAACTCCTGGTAGAGGGAGAGAAAAGCTCTCTCCGTTTCTCTCCCGGTCTTTCCCCGTCTCCCCCTTTAGGCTTTTAGTCTTGGGGTATATATAGGTGTACAGGTTCCTTGCTCAGGAAACGAATGAACGCAGTCCCTTCTGCTGGGGCAAAGTGAATGAATGTACCAATGAATGGCCACAGTCCATTCATGGAATTGAGCCCTAGGAAATTCACATGAAATTGACCTAGGCATAGGAAATGGGGGGTTACTGAGTTTCAAGCAAATGTTAAGAACAGATATTTCTTTTTTTTTTTTTTTTTTGAGACAGAGCCTCATGCTGTCACCCTGGATAGAGTGCCATGGCATCACAGCTCATAGCAACCTCCAACTCCTGGGCTCAAGCGAGTCTCTTGCCTTTGCCTCCCAAGTAGCTGGGACTACAGATGCCCGCCACAACGCCCGGCCATTTTTTGGTTGTAGCCGTCATTGTTGTTTGGCGGGCTGGGGCTGGATTCGAACCTGCCAGCTCAGGTGTACGTGGCTGGCGACTTAGCCCACTGAGCCACAGGCGCCGAGCCAAGAACAGATATTTCAAAACAGGTATTTTGAAAATTACACTAAGGCACTATTCAACATTTCAAAGCTAATATAACTCAATCTCTTTCTTTTAGGTCAGCCATTAAAAAACATTACTGTTTGACAATTCCTCAACCAAGATACAAAGGAAATAAAATCGTGCACTGTATACTATAAGGTTTCACATTTAAATTAGCCAGGGACCAACCCCCTCTAAAATACCAACATCATACTTTGAAGAAATTGAAAAAATAGTTCTTCATTTTGTATGAAACCTAATATAACCCTACATAGCCAAGGTAATTCTTAGTAATAAAAACAAAGACAGAGGCATCATTCAACCAGACTTCAGTCTATACTACAAGTCCATGGTTTACAAGTGATCAAACCAGCATGGTATTGGCAGAAAAACAGATACACAGAACAGAATAGAAGCCCTGGACATGAAACCTGCCTCTTATCACCATCTGATCTTTGATAAAACAAACAAAAGCCTACACTGGAGAAAAAAATCCCCATTCAAAAAATTGTGCTGGGAGAACTCAATAACCACAGGCAAAAGACTGAAATTGGACCTGCACCTTTTACCACTTACAAAAATTGACTCAAAATGGATAAAAGATTTAAATCCAAGACACGAAATGATAAAAGTCCTAGAAGAAAGCATGGGGAAAACTCTTGAATGTGTCTGCCTAGAGAAAGACTTTATGAGGAAGACTTCATTGACAATCGTAACAAAAATAAACGAGACTTAATTACCACTGAATTAAGACTAATTGTTAGGTAAAGTCCCTATTGTAGTTGTGTCCCATACCCAGGAAGTGTGCTATATGTCTTTACCTTGTGCCCATTAACTTGGCATACCATACCAAGTTTTTAATATCTGCCATTAAGACTGAATTAATTCAGACTTAGTTAAGCTGAATAGCTTTTGCACAACTAAGGACACAACAATTAAAGCAAACAGACAACTTTTAGAATGGAAGAAGATATTTCCATGTTACAAATCTGACAAAGGGCTGATAACTAGAATCCATAGAGAACTCTTATCAAGAAAAAGAGAGCAAACCATCCCATCTATCACTGGGCAAGAGACATGAACAGAATCTTCTCTGAAGTCAGACAAATGGCCAAAAAACATGAAAATATTATCATCATCCCTAATCGGCAAAGAGATGCAAACAAAAACCATCAGACCAAGCCCACATCACCAAGTTCCAAAGCTGCAAGTCAAATTGGCATAGATGTGGACAGAAGAAAGTACTTTTTTAAACTCATGGTGAGATTACAAACTAATATAGCCTCTTTGGAAAAAAAGTACAGCGAATATCCTCAAAGAACTCAAAACAGACCTTTCATTTGATCCTGCAATCCCATTACGAGGCATCTACCCAAAAGAAAAAAATCATTTTATCATAAAGACATCTGTGCTAGATTGTTTATCATAGCTCAATTTATAATCACCAAGATGTAGAAACAACCCATCAACCCATGAATGGATTAATTAAACTGTGGTATATGTATAAACCATGGAATACTATTCAGCCATAAAAACAGATGGAGATTTTACACCTTTTGTATTAACCTGGATAGAGTTGGAGAACATTATCTTTAGTAAAGGTACCACAAGAATGGAAAAGCAAGAATCCAATGTATTCAATACTAATATGAAGCCAGTAGAAAACTAATACATGCCCACATAAGAGAAAAACTCAATTCAAGTTATAGAAGGAGGGGTGGAGAAAATGGGAAGGGGGAGGAGAGAGGGAGATTGGTATGCTCCCACTTAATGGGCACAAGGTAAAGACATACAACACACTTCCTGGGTATGGAACACAACTACAATAGGAACCGTACCTAACAAACACAAACATTATACATTTGTACCCTCATATTAACCTGAACTTTTAAAAAAATGTGATAAATAAATTAGCCAGGGTATAATGATACCTAAAACAAAAGAACAATTTCTATACAATGAAACTTAGGTATTCACACTCAGTTTACGAATGATAGTCAATGATACTCATTGATATTGTAACTTCATTGCTATAACAGAATTTCTCTCAGTTCCTTCTGACAGTTTATTTCAATCCACATACTCATGTAAAGTACTCCCCAAAGCTTTAAAATCATGTATTAGGTGTTATAATACTCCCAAGTGGACTACTACTGACATGTTCTACAGGGAAACAAAATGAGGCACTGAAAGGTTAAAGGACCTTGTAATGTTGTAAAGCCAATGAGTAAGTTAGTAAGCAAGCTGAAAATAGAAATTATCAGAAACAAGATCCCTGGCTCAATCCATCCTCTCACCATAAGATCACAATTTTCCAGTTCCATTCTGCAATGAAACTTTGACATTCTGTTAAACACTCTTCTTATAACAGCTAAACAAGTAACTTCCAAAAGCCATCCTTAAGAAATAAAATTCCAGAAAAATTAAATAGCAACACCCTTATGTTCCCTTTTTTTAAATGCAAAAATTATAGTTGAATAAAACTTTCCATTGCCAGGATTTACAATACTCATTTTCTCTATTACATTATTTTCAAAGATTTGGAAATGAGTAAACCATTAGTATTATTGGCCATTTCACAAAAACACTTGCATTACAAAATCATTTGATGTTTCGGTTCAACACAATTAATATAATTAGTACAATACTGGTTTTTGACCCAGTGATTAATTTCAGCTATATCAACATACATTTAAACTTACCCTTCAAGAGTCGTTTTAATTTTGCACAATCCACATTGATATACTGTAATAATTCTATATCATGAACATCCACATTGTCTTCTGAACAAACAGTCAATTCCTGTAACCTGAAAAGTTAAAAAACAAAAATAATTATCAAATCAAATATTAAGATATTCTGAAATTCTGAATTCAACAGTTTCTTTCCCCAATGATGAGTTTATAAGAGTAAAGACACAAATAAGAGAATAAATATTTCTTATAAAAATCTAAAAAAACACATGGGCGGCGCCTGTGGCTCAGTTGAGTAAGGCGCCAGCCCCATATACCAAGGGTGGCAGGTTCAAACCCAGCCCCAGCCAAACTGCAACAAAAAAATAGCCAGGCGTTGGGGTGGGCACCTGTAGTCCCAGCTCCTCGGTAGACTGAGGCAAGAGAATCGCCTAAGCCCAGGAATTGGAGGTTGCTGTGAGCTGTGTGATGCCATAGCACTCTACCAAGGGCAATAAAGTGAGACTCTGTCTCTACCAAAAAAAAAAAAAAAAAATCTAAAAAAACACGAGGCAGGTAGATTGCCTGAGCTTATAGGTTCAAGGCCAACCTGAGCAAGAGTGAGACCTCAATCTCTAAAAATAGCCAGGCATTGTGGCAGGTGCCTGTAATCCCAGCTACTCAGGAGCCTTGCGAGCCAAGAGAATCACTTGAGCCCAAGAGTTTGTGATTGCTATGAGCTATGCTGCCATTGTACTCTATTGAGGGTGACAAAATGAGACTGTCTCAAAAAAAAAACTAAAGAAACAAATAATTTAAGAGACATGATAAAAGAAATCACAATCAAGTAAACTTAGTATCCCTATCTTTAAAATTGAGGTGTTTAAAGAAATTTTCATACTTTTAGCCAGGGTTCTTTAAGAAAATGAGTCAACTCCAAGATTGGAGCAGAAGATACCCAAGCCTAGGTCACCTTGAGTTTGAAAACAACTATTAACTACCAGAGTTATGTCAAAAATCACATAGCTATGCATTTAAAGGGGGCTCCCAACTTTTAAAAAAGAGTTAATTCGAGCATCAAAAGAATTATGTCTACAAAAATTGAAACATATACAAAAAATAAAAATCTACTGAGTCTGTAGTAATATTGGGGGAAAAAACCTCATAGGTAAACTTTCACAGCTGTTAGGGTAACACCTAGTGCTGAAAATGAATAACTATCATCACGTCTCAATCCTGCATTCCCTATGCTGAGTGTATTGCAAGATAATGCAATAATTAATTGGGCAAAAAAAAAAAAATTTTTTTTTTGGAGACAGTCTCACTTTATCGCCCTCGGTGGAGTGCTGTGATGTCACAGCTCACAGCAACCTCCAACTCTTGGGGTTAGGCGATTCTCTTGCCGCACTCCGCCTCCTGAGTAGCTGGAACTACAGGCGCCCGCCACAATATCTGGCTATTTTTTTGTTGTTACAGTTTGGCCAGGGCCAGGTTCAAACCCACCACCCTCAGTACATGGGGCCATCACCCTACGGACTGAGCCACTGGCACCGCCCAGCAAAAATCTCTTATAAGAATCACAATTTAAAAATAAAGAATAAATGACAGAATACAAAATGTTATCACTTTGCAATATTCAATGAAATGACAAACCTAAGTAATGACCATCAGTGGTTACTAAAACCATTAGGTAAAAATTTTATGGAAAACTTTAAATAAATAATGCTGTTAACATCTATATCTAACAACTGACTAGAAAACTACAGGTAGGATAATATGACAACAGGAATTACAGAGAACCAACTGTGTAAAGTATTCTTGTCCCCTTAGCCAAATGAACCTGAATCCAGTCAAACACAGTCAAATAGAGAATGTAGAAAACTTTACAAGGCAAATAACCCAGTCCAACAAATAAACGGCATGAAAAAAATGGAGAGAGAGGTACGCAATAAAGGAACGATATAAATTAAGAAACACTCAATCAAGAGAACTATCAACCAATGGCAAAGTTATCAATCTTATTTCTATTTTTTTAAATTTCAGATTAACATGAGAGTACAAATAATTATGTTATACAGTTTGCATTTCTAAGGTAAAATTGAAGATGTAGGTGAGCCTTTCAACTGAGGGTGTTGTATACCCTCACATTGTGCACATTAGGTGAGAGCTTACCCATCCCTCCTTCTCCTTCCTCTGTCCCACTTGAATATACTAGTGTTTTTCTCTTCTGTGGGTGTATAATTGTTTTACTATAGGTTTCATACTGAGTATACCGGACACTTGCTTTTCCATTCTTGTGATACTTTACTAAGAACGTTCTTTAATTCCACCCAGGTTAATGCAAAAGATGTAAAGTCTCCCATCTTTTTTATGGCCGAGTAGTATTCCATGGTATACATATACCAAGGTTTATTAACCCATTCATGGGTTGACGGGCACTTGGATTACTTCCATGTCTTGGCAATTATGAACTGAGCTGCAATAAATATTCTAGTGTAAATGTGATAAAATGATTTTTTTTCCTGGGTAGATACTGGTAATGGGATTGCAGGATCAAATGGAAGTTCAACTTTAAGTTCTTTGACAATTCTCCAAACTTTTTTCCAAAGAGGCTATATCAATTTGCAATCCCACCAACAGTTTAAAAGTATTCCCTTATCTCCACAACCACGCCAGGATCTGTAGCTTTGGGACTTTCTGATGTGGGCTATCTTCACTGGAGTTAGATGATATCTCAGAGTGGTTTTGGTTTGCTTTGTCTGATAATGGATGATGGGCATGTTTTCATATGTTTGGCCATTCATCTGTCTTCAGAGAAGTTTCTGTTCAATTCTTTTGCCCACTTATAAATGGAATTGTTTGCTCTTTTTCTTGTTGATTGAATTTTCTCTAGATTCCAGTTATCAGTCCTTTGCCAGATTCATAGCATGCAAATATCTTCTCCGATTCTGAAGGTTGTCTGTTTCCTTTAGTTGTTATACCCTTGGCTCTGCAAAAGCTTTTTAGCTTGATCATGTCCCATTTATTTATTTTTGGTATTGCTGCAATTGCCAACGCAGTCTTCTTCATAAATTCTTCTCCCCAGCCAAAAGCATTAAGTTTTTCTCACACTTTCTTCTACAATTTTTAAAGTTTCATGTCTTAGATTTAAATCTTTTTGCTTTCATCTTGCATCAATTTTTATAAATAGTAAAGGTGCAGGTACAGTTTCAATCTTCTACGTGTGGCTAACAAGTTCTCTCTGCACCATTTATTAAATATGGATTCTTTTCACCATTGTGCTTTTGTCTGGTTTATCAAAGATCAAAAGGCAATATGTAGCTGGACACATCTCTAAGTTCTCTCTTCTATTCCCTAGATCTGGATCTCTATTTTTGTGCCAGTACTGTGCTGTTTTGATCACTGCATATAATCTGAAATCTGATAATGTGATGCCTCAAGATTTGTTTTTATTTCTTAAAATTGCATTGGCTATTGATGGGTTCTTTTGATTCTATATAAAACAAAGTGCTATTTTTTTAAAGTTCTTCAAAGAATGATGTTGGTGCTTTGATAAGGATTACATTGAATCTAAAAATCACTTTGACTAGTATGGACATTTTTTTTTTTTTTTTTTTGGTAGAGACAGAGTCTCACTTTATCGCCCTGGGTAGAGTGCTGTGGTGTCACACTGCTCACAGCAACCTCCAGCTCTTGGGCTTAAGCAATTCTCTTGCCTCAGCTTCCCGAGTAGCTGGGACTACAGGCACCCGCCACAGCGCCCGGCTATTTTTTTGTTTTGTTTTGCAGTTCGGCCGAGGCCGGGCTTGAACCCGCCACCTTCAGTATATGGGGCCGTCACCCTACTCGCTAAGCCACAGGAGCCGCCCTAGTATGGACATTTTTAATAATTTTTTTTTTTTAGGAGTGTCTCACTCTATTGCCCTGGGCAGAATATCATGGCATCACAGCTTACAGAAACCTCAAAACTCTTGGACATGAACAATCCTCTTGCCTCAACCTCCTCAGCAGATGGGACTATAGGCATATGCCACCACGCCCAGCTAGTTTTTCTATTTTTAGCAGAGATGAGGTCTCACTCTTGCTCAGGCTGGTCTCCAACTATTGAGTTCAAGCAATCTACCTGTCTCGGCCTCCCAGAGTGCCAAGATTACAGGGGTGAGCCACTGTGCCCAGACCCATTTTAGTAATGTTGATTCTTCCCAGCCATGAGCATGGTATGTTCTACTGTTTGTTAATGTCTTCTGCTATGTCTTTTCTCAGGGTTTTGTAGTTGTCTTTACAGAGATCCTTCCCATCCTTTGTTAGGTATATTCCCAGGTATTTCATTTTCTTGAAGCTACTGTAAAGAGTATTTTGTCTTTGATTTATCAACTTGACTGTTATTGGTATCTATGATGGCTACTGGTTTGTGAACATTGAATTTGTATCCTGAGCTTGATCACTTCTAGGAGCTTTCTGATTGAGATCCTGGCATTTTCCAAGTATAAGAGCATTACCAGCTGCAAAGAGTGAGGGGTTGACCTCCTCTGTCCCCATTTGAATACCCTTGATATCCTTCTGTTGCCTGACTGGCACTGGCTAGAACTTCTAGCACTACGTTGAACAGCAGTGATGATAGAGGACATCCTTGTCTGCTATCAGTTCTAAATGGAAATGCTTTCACTTTTACTTCATACAATATGATGTTGACTGTGGGTTTGTCATAGATGGCGTCTATCACTTTAAGAAATGTCCCATCTATGCCTATTTTCTTTTATTTTTATTTATTTTTATTTTTTTTATTTTTTTGAGACAGAGCCTTAAGCTGTCCCCCTGGGTAGAGTGCCATGGCATCACAGCTCACAGCAACCTCCAACTCCTTGGCTCAAGCGAGTCTCTTGCCTCTGCCTGCCAAGTAACTGGGACTACAGGCGCCCGCCACAACGCCCGGCCATTTTTTTTTTTTTTTTGGTTGCAGTCGTCATTGTTGTTTGGTGGGCCCGGGCTGGATTCGAACCCGCCAGCTCAGGTGTACGTGGCTGGCACCTTAGCCACTTGAGCCACAGGCGCCAAGCCTATGCCTATTTTCTTAAGTCTTGTCAGAAAAGGATGCTGAATTGTGTCGAATGCTTTTTTTGTATCTATTGAAAGGATCGCATGGTCTTTGTTTTTGCATCTATTTATGTGGTAAATTACGTTTACAGATTTAAATATGTTAAACCAACCTTGCATCACAAAAAAGCCCACCTGATCATGATACATAATTTTTTTAACATGTAGCTATGTTCTATTTGCTAGGATCTTATTGAATATTTTGCATCAATATTCATTAATATCAGTCTGTAATTTTCCTTTTTGTTGGGTCCTTTCCTGGTTTTGGTATCAGGGTGATATTTGCTTCATAAAACATGTTAGGGAAGATGCCTTCCTTCTCTATGTTTTACACTAGCTTCTGCAATACAGATACTAACTCCTCAATGAAGGTTTGGCAGAAATGTGGTAGAAAGCCAGCACGTCCAGTACTTTTCTTTTTTGGAAGGTGCTTAATTGATATTGTATTTCAGTGCTTGAAATTGGTCTATTCAAAATTTGTTTGTATTCTGATTTGAATAAACCAAATGAAAAAGCCATTTCTGAGATAATGAAAAAAAAATTAAACACAAATTTGGTAAAAGATGATATTAAGGAATTATTTTTTTTGCTAGGTAACCAAAAAGATTATAGTTACTTTTAAAAAATCTATTAATTAGAGATACATACTGAAATATGCACAGGTGAAATGACAGCGACATCTGAGATTTGCCTTTGAAGACTGAAAAAGAAACAAAGAAATAGGGCAAGCACAGTGGCTCACGCCTGTAATCCCAGAACTCTAGGAGGCCAAGGCGGGTAGATTGCCTGAGTTCAGGAGTTTGAGACTAGCCTGATCAAGAGCAAGACCCTGTCGCTACTAAAAACAGAAAAACTAACCAAGCATGGTAGCACACGCTACTTGGGAGGCTGAGGCAAGAGAATCACTTGAGCCCACGAGTTTGAAGTTGCTGTCAGCTAAGATGCCACGGCACTCTACCTAGGACATAGAGTGACATTGTCTCAAAAAAAAAAACAAAAAACCAAAGAAGAGATAAATCAAGAAACACAGCATGGTGATAACAGCTGAAACACAGGAAGAGATATATGAGGTCTGAAATACTATTCTCTCTCATATGTATATTTTGCAAATATTTCCACAATGAGTTTTCTTAAATTCAAATTTCAAATATTTAAAATTGTATTATTCTCACTATTCACATCAAGTAGACTTCAGAAACATAAATGATACTTTACATTCACAAGGTGCATTTACTTTGTATTCAAAAAACCAGTAAGCCTTTTTTCATCATCATCCTCACATCTGTACATGTGTTTATATGATTATTTAGAGTAATGTCTCTCCTTCACAGTAGAATAAAGCTTGTAATGATAGAAATCTTTTTAAATCCAAAAACTTCCTTGAAATTGAATATGAAGTTATCATAAATGTAGAAACATCTAACCTTTAAAGGCCAGTCATGGTACCTCACTCCTATAATCCCAGTGTTTTGGGAGGTCAATGTGAGAGGACTGCTGGAGACCATGAGTTTAAGACCAGCCTGAGCCATACAGTGAGACCCTGCCTCTACAAAAATTAAGTGGATGTGGTAGCATATGCCTGTAGTCCTGGCTACTTTAGAGGCTAAGGAGGGAGGATGGCTTAAAATCAGAAGTTCATGGTTACAATGAGCTACAATCATGTCACCACCCTCCAGCATGAGTGACAGAGTGAGATCGATTTCTAAAATAAAGAAGAAAAATGTAATGCTAACAAAAATGCAGATATCTGAAAACTATAAAGAAATCCACTTGCTAAACAATAATAACAACAAAAATAGCCGGGCATTGTGGCGGGCACCTGTAGTCCCAGCTACCTGGGAGGCTAAGACAAGAGAATCACTTAAGGCCAAGAGTTGGAGATTACTGTGAGCTATGACGACAGGGTAGTCTACCCATGGCAACATAGTGAGACTTTGTCTCAAAAAAGAAAAGAAGGGGCGGCGCCTGTGGCTCAGTGAGTAGGGTGTCAGCCCTACACCCATACAGAGGGTGGCGGGTTCGAACCCGGCCCTGACCAAATGCAACAAAAAAATAGTCGGGCGTTGTGGCGGGTGCCTGTAGTCCCAGCTACTC